>PPHD01000830.1:0-52352 GCA_002909625.1 Bambusicola thoracicus
GGCCTTGAATGCCTCCAGGAATGGGGCATCCACAGCCTCCTTGGGCAACCTGTTCCAGTGTGTCACCACTCTCTGTGTGAAAAACTTCCTCCTAATATCTAACCTAAACCTCCCCTGTCTCAGTTTAAGACAATTCTCCCTTGTCCTATCACTATCCACCCTTGTAAACAGCCATTATGTCAATGATATGTTGTAGGAACCTGAAAATCCCAGGCTTGCTAGCTGGTAGTTTAGTGCAGGGCTTATTCAGGTAGAAACAGAAAACCTGAATTTAGTTTTCACTTGTGCCTGAGAGGACTCAGGACAAAGGCAGCTCTTGGCCTGTGCAGAGATGAAGCTTTGGTAGTCGGGGTGTTGTACCATGAAAGATACCTTCCCACAGATCCTGGGCTCCAGCAGGGGTGATGGCAAGAAGCTTCTCAACCTGCCCAGCCATCCTCCCCTTGATTCCCCCTTTGCAGCCAGCCCACAGCAAGGCCTCATCATCTCCTTTTCTCCCTGGCTGTCCGAGGCTTTTTGGCACACAGAATTTGACCCTCTGCTTGGCTAGCTATTGAAATGCAGCCACCTCTGGGATGGAGCATAGTCAGTGCTTAATAGTGCATGCCGGCAGGCCTCTATTTGGAAAAGCAAGTTTCTAACTACTGCAGATCAAGGCTTCTAGATTGGCCTCCAATTATGGCTAAATTATGACTAGATTGGCTAAAACAAATTATTCCTGGGAGGGGGTGTGAAAGAGAATTAATTCTATATTGTAGGCTGCCAGCAAGAGAAGGAATGGGCTCCAGGGCTCAGTTTTCCAAACTTATGTTCTCATGTAGGCACTGAAGAACATTGTACTCATGTGAAGCAAAAGGGATTTGGATAGGGAGAATTTAATTCTCTGAACTGGCATCCTTGTTAGCAAGGCTATTGCTTCCCTTGAGAAAAGGGCCACGGGCTTCTCTTGCAGCACTGCTCCCCGCTGCTCCATTTCACTGCTCCTTGCTGGCATGCAGGGAAGACTGGCTCACTTGTTCAGCTCCCAGCTTTCTGGCTGTGAAGCAGGGCTGCTGTACTTCTCTTTGGGCTTCCTTGGTACAAATGGTTACATGGAAAGCATGTAACTTAAAGCAATGAATGGCTGCATCTCAGGAGTCTTGGACCAAAAGCTTGTGGACTTAATCTGAGGTTAGTCGGCATGCACAGTGAGTAGTAGCATGAAATTTCCAGTCTAATAGCGTCCAAAAGCCTACACAAATGGCAAAGTCCTCATACTCTGCCTGGGCGACATTTGCAGGAAGAAATCAGTGTCCAAAACAGGCTTACACAAGCCATTCGCGCCTGTATTGCCAGTCTCTGTGCTGCATCCCCTGTGCCCCATCACCGTGGGTCAAAGTCTACCTCCTCAGGGTGAAAATGGAATGCTGTTTCTCACGACCTTTTTGACCGTACCTGTTTGCATACAATTCAGGCAGGTGTTCTTTTTCCCAAATTGAAGTGTAGCTCACAGTCACTGGATGGTTTCCACTGGAGTACCAAGCAGCCAGCTCTACAGACACAAAGCCTTTTCTTTATAGACAAAAGGAGTGGAAAAATATTCATGAAGTCGAGTTACGCTTCAGCTGAAAGAAATGCCATCAATGCCTAGCCCTGCTGCAGGCATCCATGCTGACACCCTGACCCTTGCAGGCCTTTGTAGGATACAGTGAGAGGGGCTGTTCCGCGGCCACAGAGAGACAGCCAGCTCCACAAGCAGGCCCAGTTCTCTCCCTAGCTCACTGGACACAGCTCTTTTGGTCTTCCGTACCCAAAACAGGTCCTGTCAGGAGGTCAAGGTTGAGCACATGAATCTTTGTGAGGACAGGGAGAGGAGGGAGGCTGCTGGAGGGGAGAGCAATGCGATACCATCGTTCTTGCTGAGCGGACAAAGGACCAACTGAAATGTGCTGATTCGTTTTCCTAAAGCAGGGTAGCACAGCCTTGAAAAGGGGGATTCTGAAAATGGAAAAAATAATAAGTACTTTCCTTGACTGTGCCTCGCCAAGGGCATTGTGCATCTGAAGTGTTTTCTGCCTCTTAGAGGAGTGAGAGTGGTGATTAGGCAAAATAAAGCCACTGGGGAATAAACTCAGTTCATGGAGAAGCACTGTTAGCTGAGGTGAAGGAATCCAAATGTATTGAGCTGTTTGCACTAAAGAGAGATTTTTGTGATAAGACCATTACTTCTGTGATCATCACCTGACTAAAGACAGCAGTGACTCCGCAGTGTTTCCTTTTCATGTGAAGAAATTGTGCAGTGCGACTTCGAAGAGGAGCTGAGACGATGGCTCTCGTCTGGCTGATTGTTGCCAGAGACATCCAGGATCCTGGAGGAACCCTGCTCCTTACCTTGTTCTCTCCCTGCACCTTTTCCAGCCCCTTGCTGCTGGCTGTCATGTATGACTAGGAGCTTTCCCACACGACTTCCCACTGTTGAGAATGGCAGAGCAACGCCTTGAGTTTCCCCAAACCATAAGCTGTCTTGAATATAGATTAACCTGCCAAGGCTCCCACAAAGGCCAGTTATTTGAAACAGCTGGATTTTCCTTCTGAAGTCTTTGCAAGGTTGTATAACTCCTGGATGATGAGGCAGGGAGTCATTTGCCTTGTTTTATGTGCTACAAAAGGTTGCAGAAGGGCTGTAGGGCACAGACCAAATGCTGTCCTTTGTCAGAGTATAAGAAATAGCTGTAACAGCTGCAGGAGAGCCACTTCTCCAGCATCTCAGTAGCTGCTGTCAGTGGTATACAGCAGGTTTCTGTGGCCATTATTTACAGTAGCCACCAAAGAGCCTTTTTTCAGCATAGGGTTGTTGCAGTGGACATAGCACATCATAGATACACGTGGCTTTCTCTCTTAATAGTTCTTCTGCTTGGTGTTAGGGTAATACATCAGATAACAGAGGGACCAGCACTGGGGCTCCAGCAGTGACTTGCACAGGGAGAAGAGTCCACCAGTTCAAATTCTGCTGTTTTCCTTGTTTGTTGGCTGTTTCCTTTCTTGTTTTCTTCTTTCCGTGTGTACATGCTCATTGACTCCCCCATCCATTTACTGCTTCTGTGTCATTTCTGCTGTTGTCATTTTGCAGACCATCTCCCAGTGCCTTGCAGGCTCAGCATGACAAGTTTGAGTCAGGGCTGTTGGGAAGCTCAAGCCCAGCACCTCAAGTAGGGCACAGGGTAGCGGGTCCCTGCACACTGCCCTGTGGGTACCTGTTTCTCCTGTAAGTATCACGGGCATAAGTGACCTAAAGGGCCGCCTTTATCACCACAATCACTTGCATCTTGACAAAGGCCCATGGTGGGTGGAGGTTCTGGTGGTCCATAGCACACCGTGACTCATCTAGGCAGCTTTACTGGCAGCAAATCTGTATTGGTTTTGTTGACTTCCTTGGGCCACTTTGACTTCAGAGTCTACTTTGTTGTTCTCAGCATCATTCATTAGCATTTTCCTTCCCACTGTGGATATATATATAAAGATGCCCTTTCACTGCCTTTCGAGTGTAAACATGCTAGGGTACTTTTTGCAAAGGGACTTTTATGTATTTATAAATCGAGGTCATTGTGGTGCAGGCGGTTACTTGAGTGCACCATGCTCAGAGCCGCTGTTTTATTTATATTCAGGGCTACATTTTTGCATCCGGGCAATGGCAAGCAGCTGAGGCTGCTGAAATAATCAACAGATCAAGAGCTGCTCATGACAGCCTGTGAGGAAATGGAAACACTGTGAAAATTTATTAGGGGGTGTCAGCTTTGCCATGTGCTCAAACCAAGGAGAGCTTGGCTAAAGAGCAGCCTGTTTGCATTCCACAGCATGCACAGGGCTGGCATTGGAGCTTGCACCTGGCAGTGGGCACTGCACCAGGCTCACTGGCACTGAGGGGCATCGCTGTGCTGTTGCTTAACACAGGGATTTCAGCCTGCTTTTCCATTTCTTATTGAAAGCATTGCTTTTTCCTTGGATGTTGTTCACAGGGACAAAAATCCTCTCCAGCACTGCTTATAGAGAGACTCCCCCCCCACCTAGATGGCCTCATGCAAGTTTTAAATCACACCTCTGTTGACGTTGCTTCATGAAAGCATCACATTTATGGACGTGGGATCCAACAGCACAATTAAAAGGCTTAGAAGGAACATTACCCCCAAAAATCACTTGGTATTTTGGTCTGAAAACAGATGTTCGTTTTATTTGCCTCCTACTTCGTGACATTTGCTCCTCAGATATGAGATGTTGCTAGATAGTTATTTTTAAATGGGAGCTGAGAGAGAGATTCGGTTCCTGGGACTGTGCTAAAGAAGAATCCCAAACATCTGAAGATTTATAGTGAGCTCACAACACTGGGAATGAAAATGCCTTTCTGGTAGGTTATATTATGGCACGTCTAGCATAAAAGTGCTGTGGGTTTTCAATTTATCGCTTCCTACTTGTTCTACAAAATAGAAGTGTGTAGTAATGCACACACAGAGCAGCTGCTGTTGTAGAGATCCTGTCCTCCCACTTCTGACTGTCATGCATGGTGCTGACTATCATGTGGGAGAAGTCGCACCGTCTACCTAACACCGTAATGCTGATTATTGGCATATCGTTCATAAGACACGTAGAGACAGGCAACTCTGGTGGCCATGGGGTGCTTCCTGGTGAGGCTCATTGCATGCAGAAAGCCAGAGAGGGGATACTCAGGGACACCAGGTTTGCAGCACCCCATGGTCAGGTGCACATGCACAGAGGCAGCTCACTCATCTCAAATCCTGCAGTGGAAAGCTGGATGGAAAAGTCCTAGGAGAGGTGAAAGCCGAATGTGGCCCATGTGAGAGTGCATGTGGGGCTGGGGTGCCGGGCAGCAGCAGACCCACCACAGCTGCACAGGGACGTGTGACCCCAGTAATGTGCTGGGATTACTCCGGAGACAGCCTGGGATGAATTGGCAAGGCTAATGACTGAACAGGGAAATCCTGCTGGGAAACGCATCCTTGATCTTATTGTGCAGCCTCTGGGGGCTACAGCTCAGTCTGCTGGGACAGAGCAAAGAATCACTATTTGTATGGCACCTCACATGTTATAATGACTGTTTTGTATTTTATTAAAACAGACCCACTGGCACTGGGGGATGGGGATGTTTACTGCAGTGGCGGTGCTGAGACTCAGCTCCCCTGCTGTTGTGCGAGCAGTGCGGGGCAGCAGGGTGAGCCTGCTCTCTGCAGCCCCTGGGAACTGCAGATAGGGCTCATGTTTAGCATCACTGTTTTCAAGCAACCATAAAAAGAAATGTTTGTAACGATTTAGGGCCTGAGCTGGAATACTGGCTCCATTGAAATCAGTGGCGGAACTCCCCCTGAATTCCACACAGTCGTGGTTTAACTCCCTCAGCATGGAGGCACTCGGGACTACTGATTTCCTCACTGCACAGCCTTTATGAGGGTCACAGGCATCAGTTGCCTGCCTTAAAATGGGATAGATAAATGAGAAAAAGTGAAAATAATCAGAAAAAAAGTCTGTTGCTTTATCTAGCATAGATTATTGCCATTTGTGTACTTCCTTCACCACTCCCATCTGAATGAGGGTGAGTGAAGAATTCTCTGAGAGAAGATTGATGTTATAGCTAGGAAACCAAAAATCTGGTCTTTATTGAAAATTGTCAGCCAGGCATTTTTCATCATCTCCACTAGAAGGGAATTGCTGTCTCCAAAATGGAAGTTTTTCAGGGAATTTTTTTTCCATATCTGAAAGCATCTCGTAGTCACAGAGCCACAAACAAGTAAATGTGAGCAGAACAACACTGATGTGTGTTTGGGTGATCAACAGTTCCTGAGGAGAGGAGGAGGGCTGCTTGTTGGGTTCGTTTGGCTTGATAGTTTTATTTCAGGAGAGCAGGAAAACAGGTCTGTGTTCCTGGAAGGGATGAAGAAACACCTTTTGAAAAGTGTTGGTATTTATTAACGTCCCTCATCTGACTCGTTGCTTCCACACAAGGGATGCACCACCACCCACCTTATTCCTTTGACCACCTCTCCAAGCCAACCTGCTCCCTTTTGACAGCATTTCAGTAGAAGCAGATAAATGCTTGAACACCTCGGGAAAGGACTGCTTGTCTGACAACTTCAGGTGGTGTTATACCACTGCTGGAAGCAGTGCATCAACCCACTAGGCCGTGCTGCACTCAGACAGTCAAGCGATTCACTGAACTGGTGCTCTCAAATGTTGTAACTCATCAGGCCTTCCACAGCCAGTCAGTCAGCGAAGGGGTATCTAGCTATTTAGTAAGTGTAAACCATAACTTAGATATTCTGGTAACTAATATGTGTCGTAAATTGTCATTCCACACGAATGACAGTTGTATGAATGACATGCTGTTTCTGGTGACACACCACAGGCAGCTGGCCCAGCAAGATTAAAATAAAGCTCTCAAAGAAAATTAGTTATTTTTGTCTGGTGCTCTTGATGTTTCATTTGAGCCAATATTTACTTATTCCATCAGACAGAAGTTAAAATAAAGACTGATTGAAAAGTACTTTCTTAAACCTTGGGAGCTCCAACTTTTCTTTCTTTCTTATCTCAGTTTTCTCGACCATCAGCTTGCTGCCACGCCGCATCGCTTTTCCACTAGGAAGTGGCCTGGGACTGATGGGACCCAAACATTTGGAAACCTGAGCTTCGTTTGTTAAAAAAATAAGGGGCGGTGGCAGGAGAAGTCGGTGAGGACTCCTCCACCTGATGTTTGCCCATAGGGTAGCTGGTCAGCTGTGGTCAACGGCCAAATGTAGGGTAATAGCCAGCAATGCTGTAGGGACCAAATTTGGTCCATCAAAGGGTATGAGGGTGTTGCATGCACCTGAGGATGGCCCCACACTGCTAACATCCCCTGTTCTGCCTCACGCCTCTGCAGGTGATATACCGAGCCCTCTCGCCGCCACATGCCGCCAAGGACCCATACAGCGCAGAGGCCCAGGCGCAGCTGAAGGTGACCAACCTCCGCATGCGGCTGCTGGAGCGGCAGAGCTGCCCCTGCCACCCGCTGGAACCGCCGGCCCTGCCAGCCCCACACTACGCCGTCTACGACTTCATTGTGAAGGGCAGCTGCTTCTGCAACGGCCACGCCGATCACTGTGTCCCCGTCAGAGGCTTCCGGCCTGTCAGGGCAGCCGGTGCTTTCCATGTGGTACGTACACAAGCTTGGTGATGTTAACATTTCTGACTCTCTTCTACCCACAGATCCCAGCTAGCAATATCTAAGAGGTACTAAATGCAGGGCATTTCAATGATGGAGAGGAGCAGGGGACATGCATTTCCCACTGCTCCTGGAGCAACCTCTGATATGGTTTGGATCATGAGCCAAGGGGTAGGAGGGCTTCAATTCTTACACCAAGGCTTTCCATTGTACCTCTCAATACTTACCCTAGACAAAATCCCTGTCTTCTGGTTTTGAGGGGACTCACATCTGAAGGGTTCTGAGCTGAAATCCCTTGTGAGTGAACAAGACCCAAAGCCCACAAATGACAGGCTCACAGAGTCAAAGAATCTACCAATTTGGATGGGACCCATAAAGATCATGGAGTCCAACTCCTGGCTCCACACGGGACCACCCAAAACCAGACTATATGTCTTAGAGCTTTGTCCAGACACTTCTTGAATTCTAGCAAGCTTAGTGCCGTGGCCACTGCCCTGAGGAGGCTGTTTCAGTGCCCACCACTCTCTTGTGTTTGCACCCTGCCAGCATGGGGATGTTCTGACCTCAATGCCCACAATGCAGTGTGCCCTTTCTGCCCCTCCTGTCTGGCCCTGAAGACACTGTGCTGGCAGAAGAGCCATAGGGAAAGTCGAAGCCGGCAAGTATAGTGCCCTGAACAATGTGAAAAAGGGAAAGATCATAAAAATGTAAGCCAATTACTTGAGGTAAGAAGGTCTGGCATCTATCCAGCTCTTCGGAGAGCTCTCATTTCAGTTAAATTATGGTCTAAAACATGAAGCAGACATCATGTTTCCCTTCTAATAGAGCTAGTCTTGCAACATCTTGAAAATATGCAAATTTGAAAGCATGCAGCACTATGATTGATAAGCCTGTTTCATGTAGTGCTGCTCTGGTTTTCACAGATGTTCCCTGAGAGCCTTTGAAAGGAGCTGTTTGCTTGGGATTGTTTCTGTGTGATACAATTGCATGGGAGTGTGACCCAGAGCACTGCTGAGAGTTACAGCAGAGCTTAAAGCCAATTATGCTTCCAGTAGAGCTACAGCCTATAGAAATCGCAGTGCACAGGTAGCAGGCGGTGATGTGGGAAGGAGCCAATGCCAGAATCGCACTGAAAAACAAAACAAGAAATAGCAGCAAGCCTCTGCACCGGCCCCTGGGGGAGTGGGAAAGTAAACATCACTTATAAACATGGAATGAGTCCCAAAGGTGACGTCTTTGTAATGAGGCTGACTCATCTTGCTGTCCCTCAGAGCTGACTCCGCATGGCCTATGAAGGATGGGCCAGCCTAAGAGCAACCTGGCATGGTTTGCAGCAGGACCCTGCTGGGTGGTCAGGGTGTGGTGAGACATTTCCCCCACTGATATTTCCTCACCCATTGCCACTTTTTGCACTGTTAGGTCAGGGCAGAAAGACTGCAGAATCTGTGACTGCTTTGCTACAATTCAAATTTCTGAAAACAGAGTGAGATTTCAGAGAAGCGCTTCTGTGTGTTTCACCTGGAAAAAAAGTCAATCACATTACAGGTAACTCTGAAGATATACAGCCAGTTATTTGTGCATGAGATGAGGACTTCAGTGGTGGCTCTGTGTGACATTTGTGAGGGGCTTTCGCAGTCCCTTCACTGCAGGAATAGGGACAGCAAAAGATGGGGAATGCATTACCACCTCCGAATGCGATTACAAAATCTGGCTCAGTTCTTGTGCTCGCTTTGACCAAAGCACTCCTGAAGAGCATCTCCTAAGTTAAGAGTTAGCATCAAATTTTGAGCAAGTTTAAGATTCCTCATCTTAAAAAAGGAAAAAAAAAACACTCTTGTCCAAAAAAATATGTGCAGGTTTTCTCAAACCCCCACTTGGTCTCAGCCCATGGGCAGAATCCTAGCTGCAGGCTTATTTTCAGAGCCTGCTTGGCCAGCAGAAGAACCATACATGATATATTGATGTTTCTGCTGATGGAGGTCATCCTGGTAGCACTGGGCACAGCTGTCAGGTCTTGGGCAGATCTGCAAAGCCACCTGAAGCATCTCAGCCACCTCCCCAGCAGCCAGAACGAGAGGATCTGACAAAGCTGCCTGGGGATGCAGGGACATTGCTGCCTGATGCCTGCCTGGGTTTGGGGCCAGCGCATCCCGCTCAGTTCAGGACCTCATCCTGGCCCTCTGCCACAGGATTCCTCCCATCGTATGAATTCTTTCTCAGTGGCTGGGCCATTGTGCTCTGGAGAAAAATGTTCTGAATGGCTGAATGGAGGCTAAGTTTGGGTTGGCCGTGAGATCATAAAATCATAGAATCACCAAGGTTGGAAAAGACATTTAAGATCATCCAGTCCAACTGTCCACCTATCACCAATATTTCCCACTAAACCATGTCCCTCAGTAAAACATCTAAACATTTTTTTACTGATAATACTGACCCAGGACATCCTCAGCTGCGAGGGCAGGATGCAAAGAGGATGGCTTTGTGGATGGAGAATAGCACGTTTTACCCCAGCAAGAGCAACTGCAGCTGTGTCTCTGGGGTGGAGTGACCACCTCTGTGATCCCACTGAGTCAGATCAGTGCAAAGGTGGACATTACAGACTCTGAACAGTCAGTGTCAGAAAAAAGTATTTCACATTAGTCCTAACGGCACAAAGCAACAGCCAGCACCAGACAAAAGAATGGGTTTGTTTCTGTGCCTTGATCGCTGTCCAGGTGCAAACCCATTTGTGATCCTCCTCCCTGCAGAGGTCGCTTCATTGGCACCACAGAGAAAAGCTTGCCAGCAATTCATCTGTCTTCAATCCAACTCCTCTGACAGCTAAGGGGATTGTGGCAGGCCTTGTCCTGCATTCTTTGTGTGGGTGGTGGCACCAGTGGAAGCCTACACGTCTCCATGAGATACCCAGTTCCGCCAGTTGGAGTTTAGGAGTGGATCAGACAGAAAGGTTTAGGTAGAGGTGCTTAAGTGTCTGCCATACATAAATGAGAAAAGAATTTGTACAGGTAAGCTCTAGGTTTGCTTAAACATCAGAAATGCCATGTCTACCTCTAGGCACAGGAGATGCCCCCTGATCTTCAGTGGCTGTGAAAAGCCTGGCTTTTTGGGCTGATCTATAGTGCAGGAGCCAGTACATCTGTGCACTGAGCTACTGCAATGCCAGCTTGGCCCCTGACCAGCTGAAGCATCCTGTTGGCCTGCTTGCCACAGCAGCAAGGGTCATGGTGGAGGTCAGCCTGGACATAGGCAGTAATTTGCAAGTCAGGAATCCAGAGTGAGGAAAAGAAGCCCAGAGGTACCTCACCAGGCTTTGCAGTTCTGCCTCAAAGTGAGGATAGGTGTTCACCCGCCTTGGAGAATGCCTGGCCTTCTAACATCCAAATGGTTGTGTTGTTGGCCTCAGTCAACAGTCTTGGTAGGCTGTGTCCTTGGGGCTTCCTGCTTTTATCCCTATAAGTTGAGATACCACCATCAACTGATGATTTCATTGTCTCACTGATAATGCACTATTATTAACTCTTTAACATATACCGCACTCCCACTAGTGCAGTCCTGTTGTGCACACCTGTCACCTGCATTGAACAAAGAGCCAGAACAAATTCATCTGTCTCAGTTTGTTCTTCCTCCTGTTTCTCTTTCCTGCAATGGCAATTTCAACAACTTGACACAGTAGCTATCTTTGATGAAGACTAGAACCTGGAGATTAGGGTTTGTTTATATATGTATTTATATATAACTAAGGGACATGGTTTATTGGGAATTTTGGATTGGATGATTCTAGAGGTCTTTTCCAACATTGGCAATTCTGTGATTTCTATGATTAAGTGATTTCAACATACTTAAGATGTACCCAAAGCAATTTGGTGCGGTACTGCTACCTTACCAAATAGGTACTGCTGCAGGTATGCTTCTACGCTTCTTTAGTAGTCCAGAGTGTTGTGTCAGTGTAAGTCAAGGATTTTTCCAGTAGTTGGGCTTTATCTTGTAAGCAGAACAGACAAGCCAGTTCAGGAAACTGATCAATGAGTGCATTTGAATCAACATGTGGTTGATATATGCAGGTTGGCCAGTTGGTCTCCCTGGGCTCCTGACGTCAGTATTGAATGAGCTGGGTTGGGGGGATGTGCTAAGGCTGGCATACTGAGTACAAGAGCCCTTCTGCATAGCTGGGCAGCGGGAATATCCCTCCCCCTCCCCACGTGGCTAACCCAGTGGCTGTTGTAAATTGTTATTGTGCTACTGACATCAAAAGACGCTGAAGGTCTTCCCCAGAGCCGCTGACAGAAGCCTATTGTACAAGGAATGAAAAACAAAGGCAGCCCCCACACCCTGAACAACAAACTTTGTATTCTTTCACAAGAGCGAAATAGGATATGAGAATTTTCTCATGCATAAATTTGCTTGTCTGGTACTTTGGGAAGGAATACCATCCTGTGGGCAGACAACAGCCAGTAGGCATGGTTTCTAAAATTGGCACAGTGGCTTGAGTGCAGCACAGTTTAAAAGCCATTGTTAAAGACCAGTACGAATGACATGGTTTTCCTTTAGACTGATATCATGCCTGTTTTCCAACGAAGTAAAAAAAGAAAAAGAAAAAATGCAATTTTAGCAGTTCCAAGCAAGCAAGTCTATTAAAAACAGTTGCCCCTCCCAGCTATTTAGCTCATCTGTCTAGGACTATCAGGTCTTTGGGACATTGATTGTGTTTTAGTGTGCGTTTGTGTTGGACTCTTTGTACAGCGGGAGAATTCTTGTAACAGAAATTAATTAATAACAGGTGACTGAGTGCGTTTTTTCCTCAGCATGGCATTTCTTTCACTCTTGTGTGACATTTTGGATAAATAGGGTGGAAAGCGCTTTGTAAGATTCAACCAAAAAGCCCATGTATTTGCAATCTGAAAGGAAGTGCTGGAAGGTAATAATTCAGCAACAAAAGGCTATGGAAGGAAGCATGCCCTAGCAACTGTCTTTGTATATAGAAATCAGCCACTCGTTTATCTTGCAGAAGTCAACTTTTGTAACACTGTTTGCATTGTGCCCTCTAACGAGTGACGTTGCGGCTGGGCTGTCAAACGAAGAAGGGAAACAGTGTGAAAATGAACAGGGATGTAAAGACCCCATGACAAAATGAAAAATGGTATGAAAAGGATTTTCTGCTTAACTGAGTCAAGAGCCATGTGAATGCTTAAAGCAGTGAGACACACAGGGAGTTGTGTTTGTGTACTTAGCTATGCTCCATAATGACCCCAAATGGATACGCCTTATAGTTAAATGTAAATCGAGGTGAATGAAAAGGGAGGAAAAATGTGCTCTTTCCACTGTCAGCCTGTGTGGGTCCCATTCTGCCTTCAGAAAGATGCTGAGATGCCAGAGAAATGTCCCAGGCTGGTACCACTTTGTCAGGCTGCCACCTTAGCCCTGGTTCCCCAGTGCTCCCCATCAAATCCGGCATACAGAGGGCACCTGGCCTGGCACTTCTACATCCCTCACCTGCTGCCACTTTTCTTTTTCTTCTGTTATCTCTTCTTCCTCCCATTCTTAGCTGTCACAGTATCTCTAGAAAGCTAAAAAAATTCTTGTCTGCGCATGGGTTACAAGAAATGGCTTGTTAGTATTCAGCTCCTTTGTTGTTTCCAATACATAAAAACCTTTTATGTCATGCTGGAATTATGTAGAAGAAAAAAAGAGATTTTCTTCAATGGGATAAAACTAGGATGGAAGGGGTTTTAAAGCAGAGCTTTTTGGGGGGAGTAATCATTATAATGCTATTGAAAGAGAAGAAATACATCTTGCCCAAGGCGAGGTTTTTGAAGTGCTTAGTCTGACTTCTGTTAAATTTCTGGGGGAAAAAAAGAATAGGGAAAAAATATTTTAACTAAACAGTTGCAGAGAGAAACCAGAGGGCCTTTTTCCCTCCCCTCCACACTTCCTTGGGTCATCGCCCTGAGCCCCCAGCCCACCCTGTGCCCAGCTGAGTGGCTCTCCTGCTGCTATTCAAGCTTTTCTATACCACCTCAAGCTTGTCTATAGCACTCGTTTCCTTCCCCTGGGTGCAATGCACCTTGCAAGCAATCAGTACGAGGGCCATCGTGTCCTGCTCTGCCTCAGTGGCTCTTCCAGATTCAACTCATTTCCATTTCCATGCAGCTAGAGACTTGAATTGAGTGTAAAGCTGGTTGTAACATTAGTTTGTGTACAGCATTTCCCTAAAGAAGATATCTGAGAAGTTTTGTAGAGAAATGTAAATTTAGGAGTGAGGAGTCTGAGAGTTTGAAGAGGAATGTTCAGAAGTGGTAGCAAAAATGAAAATGTGAAAACGTGAGACACACTTTGAGAATGAAATATTCCATCTGCAAATTTGTTTTGTTTCTCTCTGTGTTTGCTTCTCATTCTTTCCACACTTTATCACACATTTGAGCATATAAGCGACCTCAACTTGATAAGCCAGACAGAGAAACGAATATCTGCGGTGAGGCAGAAATAGCACAGAAAGCAGTGTTATCTCAGCATTTGCCACTTTAGCTCAGATACTTTTGCGTTCTGTCGCATTCTGTCTGTATCTGCATGTTGCTCATACCGTCTGGTCACTGTACTGTTATACTTGTCCCTGCTCCACGATCCAGACATTCAAATAAAGCAGGAAAGGACCACTTGAAAGGTTTTTGAAAGATTTCGCTATTTGTGTTGCTGATGAAAAGTCTTTCAAGGACTTTCAAGGGCAATTTTGAAGTGTTGTCCATACTGGTTATTTCTGACCCCTGTGAGACAGTACCTGAAGTCTATTTATTAAAAGGAAACAGCCAGAAAGTCGTCATCGGTGAGGGGCATTTGCAGTCTGCATGCATGTGCACCTACGCAACGCACAGGAGTTGTTTACTGCACACTTAAGGTCCTCTCCTCTTCCGTTTACTGTCCGTGTTTCTGACAGGAGCAGTTCATGGTGGGTCTCAGCAGCAGCCTATGCATTTAGGAAGCGCACTGTTGTGAAATCTGCATCAGACGTGGTGGCAAGAGGACATGAGCCCAGTTGTTGCCTCCCCTGTACTATGGCTTTCCCCTTAGCTGGCAAAAGAAGGGGCTGCAGAGTGGCAAGGCAGAATGCAGCTGATGGGACCTGCTGATGGGACCTGCTGATGGGAAGGCTTGCAGCTGAAGTCCCCCAAGTGAAACTACACAGAGCAAAGTGCTTCTGGGGTGAGCAGGAGCAGGAACCATTTTACCCATGACCACAGCAGGACGGCCCTCTAGGTTTGACAACTTGTCCAGCGCGGCCTGCTCCTGCACACGGCATCTGCGCTCCTCGGCCCAGCCCAAGCTGGCAGTGGAACAGTGCTGCCAAAGAGCCAGCAGCACAGGCAGCCACCAGAATCGCTGTGGGACGCAACCATCCACCACGCTCCCCTGGATGAGGCAGGCCACCAGCCCCTCCGAGGAGCGATGATGATGGTGTCCTCACTGCGAGCTGTGGGCTGGGGCTGAGTCGTGCCAAGCTGCAGCCGGGCCGCGCTCCAGCCTCTCCCTCCGCTCTGGGCCCAGTGGGCTGGGAGGTGCTCAGCTGCTCCAGAGCTCCATTTCGTAGTGTCTGGGGGCGGCCGGGCTGCTCTTGCCCTCTGGCTGCATCCTGTTTTCTTTGCCTTTGCCAGCAGTGTGATTAATGCCAGCAGCTGACAGGGCAGCTGGCACCAACCCTACCACGCTAGCTTTTCATCTCTAATTACCCCCTTGGACTGTGTTTTCTAGCTGTTCAATTACCTATCTGTCACAGAGATGTCTGACACAGTCCCTCATGGTCTTTGTGCTATCTCTGATTCTTTCCTTGTGCTGCAAGACCTCTGCCTAGGACAGTAGGTGTCCGTGTCCTGAGGTTCTCATTTCTTTTTTCTTCTGCTTGTTGACGTTGGCGATGGACGCTGAGGTTGTGACCACTGCTGCTGCAGTGATACGTTGGTGTTGTGCTATTTGGGAGGAAGAAAAAAAAAGGTTTTTTAGTATTTCCCAAGGATGCTTTGGACCTCAGCTTCTTTTAATGTCTCCTGGAAGTCCATGCGAGGGCTGGGAACCCCCTACTAAAGATCCCTGTAGATACAATGACATATATGACATACAAATACTAATCTAACTGAAGGTAAAACTGCAGAATATCTACCTTTGGCTGCACTAGACAACAGGCAGGCCCAGTGCTAGCCTTCTTCCCAGCCCATGTCCTTGCACTGGGTTGATGCTGCAGCCCTTGTGCCCAGGCACTGCTGTGGGTGACCCTCACTCTCTTTTCCCCACCAGGTCCATGGGAAGTGCATGTGCAAACACAACACTGCAGGACCTCACTGCCAGCACTGTGCCCCGCTCTACAACGACCGCCCTTGGCAGGCTGCTGATGGCAAAACTGGAGCCCCCCGAGAGTGTCAGTGTAAGTGGCCGGCTTACGTGTCATTTCTATGGGGTGGATGAAAACATGAAGTATCCTCATGCGTTTGAATGAGTCACCGGTTCATAGGTCAGATCTGCCATTCCAAAATGTGGTTCAGGTTTTTGCCTCTTTTCTGTAAACAACTTTCACTGCTTTAACAACTCATTCTGTTCTCTTTGGCTTCGTCGCAGCGTGCAAGTGTAATGGGCATGCCGACACCTGTCACTTTGACATGGATGTGTGGCTGGCATCAGGCAACCGCAGTGGTGGTGTCTGCGACAACTGTCAGCACAACACAGAGGGGCAGCACTGCCAGCGCTGCAAGCCAGGCTTCTACCGAGACCTGCGAAAGCCCTTCTCTGCCCCAGATGCTTGCAAACGTAAGTCAGCAACCTCTTCCTGATGTAAGGCTTCTGCTAAGTGGGAGGCCATCAAAGGTGAGATCTTCCTGCTCCTGCTTGGAGCAGTCTTCTTGCTTCAGCAAGGGATGGGGAGCTCTCAGCAGTATGCAATTTGAATTCCCTCAGTTATGCTGTTTGCAGAAGGCAATGATGAGATTTGCAGGACAAAAGCCTGCAGATGCTGTTGACAAATCTGTCCCAAGAATCCCTGTAAGTTGGGGACAGGGGAGGAAAGATGAATCATTGACTCTCCTGCTATTTTTGGAGAGCAAGAGCTCTCCAACCATGTTTGCGTGCTTCCTTGTTTAGTCGTTGCCATGACCCCAGAAGCAGAGTGCACTGCCTACGCAGCAGCAGGTAGGTACGGAAGGAGAAGCAGGAGCACAAGTGAAGTGTCATTGCAGAAGGCATAACACCAGGGGGGCAAGACCAAAGGCAGCCCACATGTAAAATTAAGTCCTTCCCAAGCCAAAGGAGCACTTCAGAATAGCTCCAGGGAATGCTGTAGGCAGTGGTGATGCACCATGGGGCACACAGAATCCCTAGAACACGATGGGGACATTGCAGAGCACCTGGCTAAGCCAAATGTTCAGTTTTGCATCTGCTTGCAGGGGCCAGATATTGCCACCTCCATCCTGCTCCTGCACTGAGGTTCATCCCTGGGGCTCTCCAAGTCCTCCCAAGCTCCTCACAGAGCGCTTTCTCCTCTCCATCAGTTACTCTCTGCAAAGAGAAGCAGCCACAGCTGAATTGGCTTTTTTACAGATCTGGTCTCTTTACAAAAGCAGAACTGACCACAGATCTTCATTACTTGTGTAAATAATTATTTCACTGCTGTACTATGTACACAAGTTTGGTTTTTAGACAGCGGATATAATTGCTTTTTAAGGTCTCTACGTACTTGTGTACAGTGAAGTCTCTTGTCTCCTTAAGTGAAACATCAGATCCTCTCCCTTGGTAATTATTGCCAGAACTTACGCAAAGAATTTTTGCTTTAGAGTCTCATTAGTAAAAAACACATTTAAATCCTGCACTTAAACCTCTTGCACTTTTTTCAGTATTCACAAACTTCAGAGTATAAAGTACTCAATCATTCTAGGGAGACAACTTTCCCTGGCAAATACTGCTTCCATGAAAACGCAGGGAGTATCTAATGCTGTCCCTGCAGAGACTGTGGTACCATGAACACAGAAACCATTTCTCTCTGGACTTTGAAACCCTTCCCAGATGTTCTCCTCCCTAAGACTCTTCACGGTTTCCCTATTGGGTTCCCTCTGGCTGATTTGGGGCTGCCCATGAGGGTCACGCTGGAGCCAACCCAGCACACCCAGTGTGCTGCGTGTGAACCCCCCCCCTCTCCTCGGGGCTGCCCTGGCCAGCTGTAGGGCAGGGATGGGTTTTTCTCCCACCACAGCATTTTCCAGACCCCGCAGCAGGTTAGGGCTATTTGTTGTAGCTCCAGCTGAACAGTGAATGGCTAATGACTGTTAAATTAAATTATGTAAGACTGATTACAGTCCTCAGCTGGAACATTTCCAAGGACCGTGCCATGGTTTGCAATAACAAGGGACGAGGGGGATGCCCAGCTACTCTTTCAGGAAGGCCACAGCACTGCCTGCTTGCTCCTGGCTCACAGCACTGTTAGTGCTCAACTGTGGAGCAGCAATGAAAATTTAAAAATATCAAAGTCAAAGTAAATAGAAGAGTTGTTAAGCCATCATCTTTAGGGATTCTTTAAAGATTCTCTTAGGCGAAGAGCGTGTATGATATTTGCCTAGTAGTGAACGAGCACCAGGGAGAGACATTCTGCCATTTAAAAGAGCAATCTGATGCCTGTTACCCCCCGTCGTACCTATCTGTCCTTTTCTTTATATCCCCCATGAAGCTTCAGCCACACTATGATTGCAGATAATAAATCAGCTTTTATTATTGGCAAGTTTGTTTTTGCTTTGAAACTGCAGGTTTTTGAGGTTAAATATTTGTCATATCCAGAGGGTGGATGACAGCTCCAGAAACCACATCAGTGCCAGCAGCTGGGGGGCAGAACGCAGCCCCACTGGTCTCACTGCCTTTTAGTCCCTGTTGGGGTATGGGGACAGGCAGTTGTTCCTTCACCTGGGCACAGAGGTCTCATACCAGATGTAACCACGTGGTGCAGTGGGGAGAAGTGCCATTTTTGAAGCAAGAAAATGCAAAGTTAGAGCCCAGGGATGATGTGACTTCAGTGTACTTAGGATGTGCCCAAAGCGATTTGGTGTGATGCTGCTACCATACCAAATAGTTACCGCTGCAGATAAGCTTCTACGCTTCTGTAAATTCAATGTTTTTTTCTCACCGTGAGTGTTGCTATCACCATTGGATTTTCCATTAGAGAAAGAAAAAAAAAGAGGTAAGAAAGCATCGACTAATGTGTATAAAGCATCAGCCCTAATGGGACCAGGAGTGAAACTCGGCTGAAACTCAACCCAGATAGGACCGAGTCTCTGTCTGAGCACGGAGAGTGTCAAGTGCTTGCTGTTTCCCCTGGAGGGGCTGAGGAATGCCATAAATACTCTCTGCATCTAGGAGGAAAATGGAGCGTTTGGATACATGTGTCAGGTGTAAAACACTTCACAGGCTTCGGGAGAAAGGTATGCAGCTCTCAGCGAGCGCTGTTGAAAACTATGCTATTAAAGGGACCGGCGTTCACTGCCTGCAGCCAGTTATGCAGGTTGTGGAGAGGCTTTCTAATCTTTTAATTTTATATAATTATATTCGTTTGGGAATGGAAAGGGCGGGGAAAAATTGGGGATTACTTTGGCAGAGATTTTGGATTCGTGGTCTTCTTGAAGTTGACGGCCAATATGAACTCATCCTTTCATAGTTTGAAGCTGCGCTCCAGATCTGCCAAAGCCCTGAACCTACAAGCATGTCACCAGGACAAAATTACACGTATGCGCGGCAGCAGGTATTTGAAGAGCAAGTCAGGTTGTGTAACACGTGATGGCGTTGCTCTTTTGTTGCCTTTGTAGTTGCAAAGTAAAAATTGTTAACCTCCCGTGAAGCCAGCGAGTCGTTGTTGCTGGAGGACTAACCCCGCGCTGTCCCCACAGCCTGCTCCTGCCACCCGCTGGGATCGGCCGCGCTCCCCCTGGGCCCCCGCACCTTCTGTGACCCCAGCACCGGTGACTGCCCCTGCAAGCCCGGCGTGGCGGGGCCACGCTGTGACCGCTGCCTGCCCGGATACTGGGGCTTCGGCACCGGCGGCTGCCGCCCCTGCGACTGCGCCCGGAGCTGCCACCCTCTCACTGGCGATTGCCACAGCAGCAGGTGAGTGGGGGCTCCAGATGCCCCTCGAGCCCCAGGGCAGGTACCGCTCCTGCCTGGTTTATGTGCCATCTGACAACACCTGTTCAGCCAAGTGATCAGTACTGACAGGGATTGAGGGAGGAGGGGACATTGGTGCTGTGGCTCCTTTGGGTGCCGGACGCTGGCATGGCGGCGCTGCTGGCACTTGGTGCTGGTGTGAACAGAGCGGGTGTTTTCCATACCCTTCAAAGTTTTTTCCTCTCCGTTAGCAAAATAAGATCCTCAGGGAGACCTGAGCGGCCAGAAACCGGATCTAAATGTTGCTGCTAGTACAACTCAGTTTGCATTGACTGCGCTGGACAGTCGAGCTCTGATTTCTAGAGGCTGCACATGTGAATGACACCCCACTGTCTGGATCTCATAGGATGCTTTTTTACCATAGGGATAATATTTTTAACAGAGAAATCCCCGTTGCACACTTTTAACCAAAAATGGATTCATGACCCACTCTGGCAACCCTCAACCAGCTCATTTTCCAAAGTCATCCCTTTCAGCAGTGTATGTTTAGCAACGAGATGTGTGGCAGAGCTATTCTCCAAGGATGGGCAATGAGTTATGAGCGCTTTCTGCCAGCAGCAGGAGGATGGCTGACCCTCTCCTTTTCCCCCAGCAGTGTGGATGCAAGCTGGCAGCAAGAAGTGCTGCCCTTCCAACCGACACTCAACGAGAGCAAGCCTGCCTGGGGCTGGGAGGATGAGCAGGGCTTCTCAGCTCTGCGGCACTCCGGTAGGACCACAGCCCCACCTGCTCCCCACCACATCCCTCCCACTGAGGTGTCCTACACCAGCATGCAGCATCCTGTTTTGGCATCATCTGCACTGAGGGTGCAATGAGAACTTGCCTGGTACTCCAGCTGCAGATCCAGCTGGGGAATTCCTTCTCCCCAGCCCTGCTAGGCTGGACAAGGCAGTGCTGGAGCTGCAGTGCTGCAGTGAAGCAGCCTGGCCCCACAGCACTGCACGGGCTGGAGACTGCCATGTCCTCCTGCAAAACTGCTGCGCACGAGCAGGCCAGGTGAAATTTCCTGCGTTTGCAGAAAGCAGCACGATAAAAATCTTGAGGATAGGATAATTGAGTTAATTGAGGGGAAAGCTCCATCATTTGTCTGGGCAACTTAATCTGAAACGTAAATAAGTATAACATGTTATTCTTTGTTCTGAGATCATGGAAGTCATTAATCTGCCTTAACCTCAGCGGTGTTTCCTTCTAAAATTGTGCCTGGGACATTACAGTGTGGAAAATACCACAGGAAAAGACATGCATGTTATTTGCATCTTGAGGCCACATAATAAGGCCTTTGTTTTCCTTCTCTTCAAATTGTAAACAAGGAATAATTGCCATCAGACCAAGGCTATGTTCAGCCCTGATCTGAGAACAGGGCATGCTGAAGGGGTTGCGGACCACATAAAAACCCCTAGCAGATCCCAGTGATGCAGCCAAATCCCTCCTATAGCATGGAGGCTGGGACCATGAGGCAGCAGCCACCTCCAGCATGCCCTTTCCCCCCACCCACGGCCACATAACTCTCCTGGATGGTGGCAGAGATTTCTGCCTTCCCAAACCCCAGGGTCTCTGCAAAGATCCCCACTGGGAAGTACAATCCACATCCATTTGCTTTGTTTTCTTCCCACAGGTAAATGCGAGTGTAAGGAGCAAGTTTTGGGCAACTCCAAGGTCTTCTGTGGGATGAAGTATACCTATGGTGAGTTGTGGTAGGTGGTGGAGGTGTACAAGGAGGTTGTACAGGAGTATGGTGCTGAGCAACCCTTTCTCTGCAGCTTGCCAGAGGGGAGCAGCACTCTGGAAGCAAACTCCAGTGTTCAGACACTGATGATGCTGTCACTGAATGGAGGATAATGAGGTCCCCAAGCCTCTGTGTCCCCATACACCTCTGCATGTTCTCAGCAATGGAGTGTGCCAGCCCTGCAAACTCTTGGACTACTTAGGCTAGGGGCAGATCTTTTCCCCTCCAAAAGCATGTAGATATCTTGGTTCCTAGTCATGCTGGGTGAAGCATCTTGTTCATCTTGCTACCGAAGTGCGCTTGTGCTGAAGTCATGGGTATGCAAGAGCTGTAAGTGCCCTGAGAGGCTCTCTGGATCCAAGACAGAGTAAAAGGCACTGATACTGGAAACAAGTCACTGAATAGTCACTGATAAATCACTCTTATAGACCAGCTGCCCCACAAATGGTGTAGAAATCACCAAATATGAATTACACTGAGTGGAAGGAGAGACAGTGATAACCACCGAAGACATTATATGGAAAAAAGTGACACTGGCAGCCACCGGGAGCTTTGCCCTGTTAGCAAAGCTGAGCTGTTGCAGTGGGGTGATGTATATTGCCTATGTAGACATAGAATGTTGGATTTCAGTGATTGAGAGGAAATACCTTGCTTCCCAAGACCTCTCCGGTCTGTTCTAGCAAAGCACCTCCTTTGTACTGCTGTAGAGCAAGGACTGCTTTGTGCAACACTCCCTCCCATCATAGCTTTCCAGAGGTTTCTTGCACCTGTTTCATCTTGCACTAAAGCTGAAAATGAGCAGGGAGATAATCTGTACTGCGGCACTTCGCGGAGCAGCCCACAAAGGGAAGTTCAAGGGGCCGCCAGTTGTTGAAATATAGCCCTGGCTTAGTGATGTTAGAAAAAATCTGATTTTGCTTTGCTTTGCTTTCTGGCTGCGATAGTCACTGTGTTTAATCTTGCAGAAGATAAGAAACAATAATAATTTTTAAAAAGCACAAAAAAAGCCAAGTTCATAAATCTTATCTAAAGTGCACTTAGGCTTGCTGCCCTTTCATCACTCAACATGCAAGGTGTCAGCTCAGCTGGAGACAGATGAATTATGAGGCTCATCATGAGTGCTGTAGAAAGAAAGGTTTCCCTGTGCTTCATAACACGTGGTGCTGAATAAAGAACCACTTGGGACGTAAGCATGATCTGGAGGTGACTGGTGCGTGGGACCTGGGCCCTGACACTTTGCTGTGTGGGGGCTGCCAACAGACACATGGTGTCCCACTTCTAACTCTATCCTACACAGGAAACTATGTGGTTGGGGTGTGCCTGTGGGTATCTGTGAGCTCAGGATCGCCTCAGTCCCCACCAGCATCTCAGTCTCTGCCACTGTTTTGACATGCAAAGGGGGAGGACCAGGGCAGGATGGGAACAGCGCTACTAGCTGCCGAGCCCTGAAAAGCCTCAATGTTCATCCCTAAAACCAGGGCTTTCCTCTTGATTTCCAAAAGTGCTTAAGAAGCAGAAGTCTTTGCTGAGCTCTGAGGAAAAATGTGGCCTTTGCAGGTTTTGAAGCTGAGGTCACGGGACCTCTCCTGCTGCCTGTGTGGCAAGCCCAAGTGCTGTGGCCCAACCAGCTGGTAGTGTCCTTGCCCACAGGTATGGGGACCCAGCTGTTCCACCTGCAGCTGTGCTTCCCAGCAAGAAGCATTGGACTAATTCCAGTGTAATGAAATCATTGCTCTCACTGTTTCACACAGACTTTAAATAGTTGATACATTCCTGATTTTTAATTTATGTCTTCCCAGTGATAAAGACAAAGATCTTGTCAGCTCATGACAAGGGCTCCCATGCAGAAGTCAACGTGAAGATCAAGAAAGTCTTGAAGTCTACAAAGCTGAAGATTCTGCGGGGTAAGAGGACGCTCTACCCCGAGTCCTGGACTAACAGAGGCTGCACCTGTCCGATCCTCAATCCCGGTAGGTTTGACTCCCTGGGAAATACATCCCCTCCATATTCCCACAGATTTCATCCTCACCTTTTCATCCCCTCATGCCGATGAGTTGAAGCTACAGCTCAATGTTGATTAAATTATTGGCATCTACATCATTTGGGTTCCAGCATCAATATCCAATTTGAATTTTGTAGATAAAAATAAGGTTCACTCTGTAGACTTTTGAACATACTTGCTCTTCATGATGTATAGTAACAGCACTACAGCTTTATTAAGATAGCTGTGTTCCCATAGGGAGTTAGATGCATATTGTGCCATGATTATGTGACATATCTTTTCATAACTAATGCTAATTTGAATCCATAAAAGCACATTAAAATCTAATCTTAGGCATGATATTGTACTGAAGATAGAATGTAATCACAAGGGAGGGTGCAACTTGCAAAGTAACATTAATTCACATTTTCAACTTTCAGAAGAGCCTCTCTTATGCTGTGTGAGAGAAGCTTTGGCTTCAAAGTTTTTCCTCATCTTTCATTGAAATGAAGTGCAATCAGTGCTGGGTAAACAGTGCATGTAGTATCCATTAGGAACAGGGAAACGCATACTCCACGTTTTCTTCAACAGAGCAAAACTAAGATCCAGTTGACACACCTTTCTTTACAACTCCAAGATAAACCAAGAGTTACCAACTAATTTGGATAAAAGATTTTCTTTCTGTGTAAGGTGCATACTTCACCTGGAAATCACTGATCGAAGCATTGACTTTGGTGCTGAGACTTATTCCACATGTGCATCTTTGGGACCTTCCTTCAGGGGGAAGGGGCTGTCTGCTAGGCTGGGTCACGCAGGAAGGTTATTCATTTATGAGGTATTTGCAGTCATCTTTCATGTCCACCGAAGCGACTGCATTTGGCTTTGAAGGCAGTCTGCCCTGATAATACAGCTGCAGTCAGGAGGTCTCCTTGGGTGCAAGGGTCAGGTGGATCAGCAGCACTGGGCAGAACTTCACTGTTTGAGCACAGCAAGACTTTGGATAGTGGTAAAACACCATAAATCTGTAATGAAATAGGTACTGCTATTTTAATTTTCCATATGCAAAGCAAATGCACTCAACAAAGCTCAGGTATGGCTGCCTTAACACAAACCTGGAGGAAAGCTACAGAAACTGTCAGAGACCAACTGGACAGGGCAGCCTCACACCTGACATCCAGTCATGGGACACCATAAGCTTCAGGGGAGCTTCCCTGGTTTCCCCAGCAGAGAGCTGCGAACACATAGCCCATTAAGGTCACAGCCACTTGGATGTCAGCAGAGCAGTGGAGGTGCAGTTGTTGGAATCCCATCAGTATAAATTCATTTCAGCTTTCATATTCAAAAGCATCTGTGAAGCTGGGGGAATCTCTTGAAGCTGGGGGAAAACTTGAAAACATCAACTGAGCGCACCTTAAAGAATGGATCACTTCAAAGGGGAAAAAAAAACAATCCCAAGTATTTTTTTTTAAATCTCATTTTCTTTAGCTACCACATTCATTTCTGGATAGTTGGCAATAGAATAAGAGCAAAGTTAGCCCTCTCTCAGAGTAAGAGCTTATGACCTCCAGATGAATAAACCACCAACAGCAGGATAGAAAGCCAAGCTGACATAAAATAATTTCTTGACATATAGCTGTAATGGATATCACATCTCCAAAAAACATAGGGGAGATGAAAGATAAAAGTAGAAGAAAGCAAAACACATTTTTACTCTGTTTCACAGTGCTGAAGTGACACCAAATGCAGGGTAAGCTCTTAAAAGTTCTGGCAAAAAAAATAGAACCTCTGCACATTTATCAGATCTCCACAGGCTGCTTCCAGATGATAGATGTGCCAAGGGTCCCATAAGGGAGCAGGGTGGCCTTTGGGGAGCGCAGAGGGAGATTGTGATGTCTTGGCCATCTGCAGGAAGCAGTAGCCCTTCCTAACCTCAGCTCTGTCCCTCACACACACACAAGAGGAGCTCTCTTTGCTAGCAGTGCAGACAAAACTCGCAGCCTCCAGTCTGGCTTGTGGCATCTCTGTTGTGTGTTTTGTTTTATCTTTTCAGTTCCGCAAAGTCAGACTGAAAATCTGGAAGGATGAATGCTCCTTTAGAAAGAGCATCGGCAGCCAAAGCAATAGTAGCTTTCCCTCTGAGAGTGTGGGTCACATTTTTCTCTTAAGGGAGATATTTAGGACCCCTTAAGAAGTGATGTTTACAGCGGCAGGATTGACACAGCCAAAATGTAGGTCTTGCAAAGGCTGCTCCTGCCATGCAAATTTCCTGTGTTTACTTGGCAGAAGAGAGGATGTGTGTGCCCAGAAGCTCAGATGAAGCAGATAACAAATTGTATTGAATTAAAGAAAAACACACTTAACCTTTAACTAGGGGACACTGTCCCCTCGCCACCGCCTCCCTTTATTCTGAGCAGCAAAACAAAAACCCAAGAAAACATGAGCAGAGTGCCTGCTGCGCCCAGTGGAGGGGCTGGGAGTCCCTGCGTGGCTCTGGGATCCCTGTGAGTTATGTCCCAGAGTCAGGAGCAGCTTTCCACCCTAGTGCTGCAGGTGAGGAGGGCTCTGAGCCCCTCCAGGTGATCGTCCTTCCAGCACAGCTTCTGTGATAATCCTGGTAGTACTGTGCCTGTCTACTCTCATATTCTTCTCCTTTATATGCATGTTCCAAAGCACTGCTACATAAATTGCACTCAGGTAGTGTTAATAGCCCTTCCCCCAAACACAGTGCTGTGCAGATCCTGACTGCTTTGCCGGTTTGCAGGCTTGGAGTACCTGGTGGCAGGACACGAGGATGTCCGGACGGGCAGGCTCATCGTCAACATGAAAAGCTTTGTCCACCAGTGGAAGTCGGCCCTTGGGAGAAAGGTCCTGGAGATTTTAAAAAGAGACTGCAACTAGATCCATGCGGCCACCGAGGGCATTTCTTCATGCACAGAATGCAAGAGCCTTCACAGAGAGAAGGCCTCGAGGATGAAAACTGGAACATAAGAAAACGGCGCCAAAGCGTGTAGCGAGGCATTACAATTTGTAGGCGCTGACTGATTTAACCCTTCCTGGCCAATGCCCATTCACTCGCCTGTAGCTTCCTTGCATGGCACTCCCTGAGCCCAGGTTTTGTTGCGTTGAGGGGAAGAGAAGGAAGGGCGGCCCTTGGTTTGGTCCCAGATGAGAGGTGACGAGCCACTGCCAGTGCCACCAGGATGGATCTGGGGTCGCTTCCAGGGGCTCCAAGAAGGTGCTGCAGAGCAGCAGGAGCACGTGGCTGAGAGTCAGGTGCTGCTGACCTTCTACCCACCATGCTGTGGGGGGTTTTGGGGCTCAGCTCCCTGCCTGTGCTCTCGAGGGTGGACTTGTTGGGTGATGCGAGTTCCTCTGCCCTCATGCACATGTGGTGGATGCCGGTTCTCTGCCACACTGCAGAGAAGAGCTGGCTCTGTGGGGCACAGTGTCTCTGAGCTTTTGTCCTTGAAGTGTTAAAATATGAACCCAGCCTCCTGTAAATATTTCATTGTATAAAGCACTTTACTACCTGCCACTTCACGGTGTGGAAGGCCAGATTGTGTTTGGGAAAGAAGAGGTTGAAGGTGGCACATGGAAAGCCTTCCTGAAACAGAAGCACTCCTGAAGACGCACGGCATAAAGGGAAGGGCCAGCCTGGCATGGCCACTCGGAGCATCCCGGGGTGCAGTCTGAGGGATAGAAAGCATTTGCACTGAAGTCCCAGCTTCAGACCAGTGCTTGGGCTCCGTGGGCAGGACTTGGCAGCCAGTACAAAAAGAAGAGACTTCGGAATGAAAATGCAATTGCCAGCGTAGGAGACTGCCCACAGGAAAAGTGGATCTGAAGAATGGAAAGGACTGCCATTCCCATATCCCCACCCAGTGATTCACGATGGGCCTGGAGTTTATTTTATTTTTATGTTAGTATTTAAAACTGAATGCTCGATTTGTTTTCTTCTGTGATACTGTTTGCAATATATACGGCCACTACACTTCCACATTAACTCCCATATGGAACATAGCACAGTTTACTGCAGTTTTCAGCACTAAAGTATATCTTTTCTGTAAAGCGTCTTTGAAGCACATTACATAGTTAGTATCTTTTGCTCATGAGTATGAGAGGAGAGAAAAGGCAGACATGCAACATCATAAGAACCACAAGCCTACCAATATGCTTTACATATGTATTTTTCTTTCAAAGTCCTGTGGACTCAAAAAAAAAAAAGAAAAAAACCCAAAAAAGATACTATTTTGGTAATTTGTTTTTATATCTCATGTATGTAATAAATATATTATGATTTCAACATTCCAGCAATGTGATCTTCTTGCCTGCTCTGAAGAGCATTCTAAGGGTGAGGAGAAGCTGCTGTGGGGAGGTAACATTCACCATATGGGAAAAGGCCAAAGCACGGAGATGGCTCACAAAAATCCAGCTCGGTTTGTTTGGGGGAGCTTGGTCATAGGCTCTTCTCAAACAAAGGGGAGTTGCTCTTCTTGAAGCTGGTCAGATCCTTGCATCCATACAAACCTGGAGGCTGAGCTGCAGAGCGGTAACAGAGAAACAGCAAGTCAGGAACAGCTGAAATCAGGCTCACTGCCTACATGGAAACTGTAAAGGAAAATAAAAGCTGTGGAAAGTGAGCGCTGTGGCAAAAGATGTACGAGAGCGCCACAAAGTAAAACCAGGCATCAGAAAAGATGAGCGAGAAGGCAAAGGCTTCTTCAGAGATGGGGCTGCTGGAGACTTGACTTGTGCACGTGGACTCTGAAGCTGGCTGAGGCAGGCTGTAGTCACAGCTCCTGTGCTCCACAGTATGAAGTTTGACATGCGGTCTGACATCACACCTTCCTTGCTCCCACCTTGAGTGTAAGCAGCACTGATAAAGAGAAGAGCTGCTGATTCAGGCAGAGCTGGTAGCTTCCCAGAGCAGAGCAGGGAGAGCAGAGTAGGGAGAGCTGATAAGGGGAGCATCCAGCCTTACCAACACGTTTACAGGTTTTCAGCCCCTTCTTCCTGTGAACTCAAATCCCATAATGAGGGTTGTTACGGCCAGACATAAACTAAACAATCTGCCATCACTGATGCCTGTGGAACAAAGCAAGATGAGTCACTCAGATTTGCCCGTCGGTTGTCACTAGCCTGAAGCTTGGTGCCTGGAGGAGACTTAGGGCTTGGAGGAGGTGAAGTTCCCTCAGCTCCCACCTCCTCAACACCTCCCAGCCCAAGTCCTGGCAGCCTGCAAAGCTGTTGTCCCCTCCTGCCACTGTCAGGGCCACACAGGCTCCAGGCCGGGTTGGTAACGTGTATGCAGGCCCGTCCCCACCATAAGTGCAGTCACTCATTGCAGAGCAGTGTGCTCCTCCGGCCTTAGTGGAAAGTTCCAGGCATGTTTAATATAGATGTGCCACCAGGCTGAGTCTTTTGGGAAGTGACCATGCTGCTGAACGTGCCTGGACATCTGGTACTACCAGGCTGCAGAAATGGAAAGTCAGGCTGGTACGGGTAAACACAACAGCTCTGCAACAAATAGCTGCAGTGCTGTTGTTGTTGTTTTCTTAAACCTTTATTTTTAGTTCTTGTACCGACTTCAGTATCCACAGCGTAGAGAATAAATATCTCAAAAATATCCGGTGGCCACTGCCCCAGCATCCATAGGAGCAGTGTCTCTGATACAGCAGGAGGAGATCAGCTGTCCCTGATCCTTCTGGGCCCATGTGTTGATTTTTCAATGACGGTGCTTCCAAAGCATGCCCCTGCCCAGGGGTCACCACTCTTTTCCCACAAATTCATCACAGAAACATTACGAGTCCCTCTGTTTTTTGCCACAAGGGAGGGCAGTGAGGCCTCAGCAAGCTCACAGGCTGGGAAATACACTATATATGGAAAAATTCTTGGCTTTTTAAAAGTACCAGCATGGTTGAGAGGCTGAAGCCCCATTGATGCGCTTTGCCATGCCCAAGTCCTGTTCCCTGCCACACAACCTGCAGTTCAGGGCATCCCCAGGTTCTGCCCAGACACATTCTGAGAAGTATAAAGACATACAAGAAGCTCCCCAGGCTGCTGAGGTCTGGCTGGGGGTAAAGGTGTGGGTGCAGTGCCTGCTGTGCATACCCCCAGAACACCTCTCTGCTGCATTTCCCAGGTGTGTTTTCTCTGCTCACGTCCCTGAGCTCCCCAGCCTGGGCAGGCTGCTTACACTGTCAGCATTTCTTCCTTTGGTTCTTTGTTCTTTCAGTGCTGTGCACAGACTTCATATGCACTCACTGAGCACAAGACCTGTATTTTAACTTACCTGGAAGACAGCCCTTGGTTTCGTATGAAAATTGGTGAGAAGAATGAAATTGCTTCCTAAAACATGAGCGGTGTTTCCCTGCACTGATGTGCCGTGGGCATGGATGTGCACTCCTTCCAGCAGGTGTCAAGTCCAGTGCAGCCCCAGGCTTGAGACACATGCTGAGGTGCTGGAACGATGGAGAGAGAGATTAGAATCAAACATCCATAAGGCTGACAATGACCTCTGAGGACAGGATCTGTCATCACTGTATTTCTTACGCCCAATTTATATGTCTTCTCTGCCTGGTTCAGTAGAAGTTATGTTTAACATTATAACCTTACGATGTACAGCTGCAGAAGCACAACTGCTCTCTGTCTCTGCTACTCTAGGAGCTGGCTCTCCTTCATTCACATCAGGTGCAACTTGTGTTTGGACCTTGGGTGCTTGTACGGCCTCCGCGTGGTCACATCCATAACCTTTACCTGGGCCTTTCTGAGTAACACCTGCAGAAGTCAAGGAAGCCATTACAGATATACAGGGAGTGGAGCTTTGCCCCACCAACATGTGGGTGGAACGTGCCTGTTGTCCAAGGATCTGCTGTTCCCTATGTACAGAGAGCCCCAGGAGCACCCAGGGGTGTTACAGCTGCCCAGCTACCCTGCAGGGGCAGCTCTGCATTCCAGCAGGCACACAGGTACTTGAGTCATTCAAAAGTGCCACTGAGGGTGCTCAGAAAGCAGAGCAGGAGCTGCCCAGCACCACAGCCCATCACTCCAGAGGCAGAAGGAAGGACACAACAAGAAGACAGAAGCCAAGTTATGCAGCTGAGAGGACAACAGTATTTTCCTGGTCACGGCGGGTGACCGGCAGAAACCCAGAAATACAGCATAAATACCACACACTGTGACACAGAGGCAACTGCCCACAGCTCAGTGCTGCTCTCTCCCATTTTGGGGAGACATCCTGCTGGTGCATGTGGGGCTGCTCCCTGCCAGCAGGAGGGTGGCACTGCCAGTCCTGCTTGGCTGTAAGCAGGATGCCCGGCCTGGCTGATAGAGATGAGATGGACATCACTGGGCAAGACCAGGCTGGGCCTGCCACCACCGCACTGTGTTGTGTTGGCCGAGTCTGTTCCTTTGGCCTCGTCCTGTGCTGGTGACTCTTTAACTTTGACACTTTAAAAGCAGCAACTACCAAATGCTTCTGAGCAAAAAGCCCTTATAATTGGATAATGGCCACGGAGCATCAGTTGCTCGGTTGCCTAATGCCTGGAGGGAAGCATGAGATGTTTTTCCACCCACAGCCCTATTATGAAGCTGACAAGGTCCTGCTCCCTGCAATTCCCATTAATTTTACTGCTGGGCTTAGAGATTTATGACAGCTTTGTCTGACATTCGCGAGCCAGACAGGTATTGTTACATGCCGGTATGCCCCCAGCAGCAGCCGGGCGTTGTTCTCCACAAATGGCTGCATCCCATCCAGGCTGTGCTGGGCTGGAAAAATCCCAGTTCTTGTATGGGGAAAGATTAAATAACTGCGAATTGCCCTGAGCTGCAGTCTGCCTTTCCACCCCCAAGCAAGCCGTACACATGCCAGAGAGCAGGAATCACTGCTCATTCTGTGTTCAAACAGCAAGCAAGCTTAAATCCTTAGAAACCCCTGAACAGTCAGCACATGAGGATGTGCACAGAGGACATGGCACACCTGTTATCTAAACCCACTGTGGGCTGGAAAAAGCCCAGCACACACCCACCGTCCTGCCCAGCAGCAGAGGAGCAAACAGCAGTCCCTCTCCCTGCTTCCAGCACACGGTTCTCTGTAGCCACGGGGATTCTTTTTTTCTCTGTAAAACATCCAAAACAGAGAGGAAATAAACAGAACTAAAATAACTGCAGTACGAGAGAAAATACCATCGGAGTTCCTGTTCACAAGGCTATCCTGGCATTTATCTGAGGCTGTTGACATACTTCAGAGCCACCCAGCCTCTGCCAGCTGGATGGTCAGAGCCAGGCTTGAATCCATAACCCAGATAACTTCTTGCTCTATCCTGCAGTTCCTGCACTGTTATTTCCTTGCAGAGGCAGTCAGCAGCTTAGCATACGCTGCAGCACAGCCCTGCCAGCTGGGGGCCTCCCATGGAAACCCAAGGGTGCTGTGGGGCCTTGCTCTGTCTGTGCCATTTTGTCCTGGTGATTGGTGTGCTGCCAGGCGCTGACCTCCCATCCCATTCTTGCTACCTGAATAAACACGATTTTAATAATAACGAGCCATCCTTCACTTCCAGTTAAGGAAATGAACTGGTCGGTTATCTTAAGCATCACGTAACCCAAACAATAAAGATTCCTATCAAGGCATCCAGCGAGCTGCCCATCGTAGGCTGAGGAACAAAGCTCAGGTATTGGTTCCCAGGAAATGCAACATCCACAGGCATTGTAAGTAGGCATTGTTTGTGTCGCTGCACGTTCCTGCGGTGCTTTCCACTGCAAACCTGCTCAAACCGTGCAGCTCTGCCAGCGACTGGCACCTTTTCTCATCAGTGAAAGACAATACATGGTGGTAACTCTGCATGCTCTTTTTCCTTTGGTGCTGTGGTGCAGCTGGACTCCATATCATGTTATGTGACAGCAAAGGAGTGAACAAACGCAGAGAGCTGCCTTTGCAGTGAAAACGGCCACAGAATAGCACAGTTGTACAACTTTCCCTTGACTTTACCTCCCTCACATTCCCAGCCTTGGAGCCCTCTGGTATCTCTGTGCCCACTGATACAGGCATGTCCTTCACACAGGGCCACAAGAGCAGGTCTTCCGAGCCACCCCTCCAGGACACTCACACAGCAGTGGTGGTGCTGGGTAGCCCCGCTGGAACCTGGGCCATCATCATCATCCTGCCCAGAGAGAGGGGGATGTGCAGCTCTCACTCATTGTGAGACTGCTCCAGAGGGACACAACGACGGCCTAAACTCCTGCTGCTGGGGCTGCTCTCCACTATGGCACCACTGCAACAGCAGCAGGGCAGGAGGTGGTGACCACAGAATCATAGAATCATGGCATTGCTTTGTTTGGAAGTACCTTAAAGATCATCCAGCTCCTACCCTCTGCTGTGGGCAGGGCTGCCATCCACCAGCTCAGGGCTCCATCCAACCTGGCCTTGAGCACCTCCAGGAATGGGGCACCCACAGCTCTCTGGGCAGCCTGCGCTGATGCCTTATCACTCTGAGTACAGAATTTCCTCTTCACATCTAACATAAATTTCCCTTCTGTAATGATAACGCCTTAATGGACCGAGATGATTGCTTGCACAGAAGCATCTCCTTTGTACCTTGCTTTTAAAAAGAGAGGAAAAGCAGCAACCATTAGTCAGTGATAAGGAAGGAGCTACAGAAAGACATCAAGTATGGAGAAAAAAACATGAAAGCGGGCTGAAATGACAACTGCTCCAAAAGCACTGTGACGACCCAGTAGGAACTGGTAGCCCAGGCTCTGAATGCTCATGGAGCCAAACACAGCACAGGAAGACCATAGGCTGGCTGGCACTGGTCGGCCCTGCCACGGTCAGGGTGCCGGGTGCCCGCGGGGTGAGTGGCACAGTTCTACACAGCACTCTGTGGGAGGTAGGGGATGTGCAGCCGCTGGCCCGCAATTTGCATTTAAAGAATTCATAAAAATTCCAGCTTCTGCGGGCTTTATAACCTTGACATTTTTTTATCACCCCCTGGCTTGTTTCTGTTTCCCTTTGTAACCAAACAAACCCATACAAATTAGTATTCGAAAGTATGCAATTAGCAAGCTGCTCCTGCAGCTATGCAGTTCTCCTGCCACCAGTTTCCCAATGGGGGAAATCAACAATAAAGAACAAAGAAAAGAATTTGCTGCCTCATATTAATGACTGCTGTTTGAGGACAGCATTTGTATTTTAAATGAATAGCTCGCCGAGGACAAAAAGGTCAGAACTGCAGTTTGCAGTGACGACAGAGGAGCAGGAGGGCAAGCGCTGCAAGCAGACAGGCGGAACAACACGCTCTGCTCGCTGGGGAGGCCCAGACCAGCAGCTGAGGCCACACGTTTAGGGGTCAAAATATAGACATATTCCCAAGAGGTGCTGTAGGGAGAGGTGAGAGTGGCGCCCAACTCCCGGTCACATTCATGAGCCCTCTGGCACATGGTGTGGTTTGGAGATGCTGGGCACACACAGTGCTGCTCAGGGATCCCTCCAGATCCCTTCCCTGAGCAGAGCCACGCAGACTCATCTCCCTCTGCTCTGACACTCAGAAAGAGATCTTGTCCCGTGGATATGCAATAAAGACCCTGCCAAGAGCCAACAAGAAAGTTGGTGCCTACACACTGAGCACAGCTGCCTGGGAATGCCTGTTACTACCTTCACTTCTTCATACTGTCTAAAGACCATGTGCAATGGGAAACCCAAATGAAACCTGATGTTGGTTCAAGTTACACTGCCGAACTCCAGCTCCCATCTGTGGGCAGCTCAGCCCTCCAGCTCTCCAAGACTGCAAGCTGAAGTTGATCCAACACAGGAATATTTTAACCCAGAATCTGCAGCAGGGATTAAATAGCTGCACCACAAATGGTGATCCAGAGAGGAAAGCTGAGCCTCTAAACAGGCCCTGGGGTGCCCCAGGGTGGACTCCCATCCTTGGAGGACAGAGGTCCCTCTTGTCCCAGGCTCACTCTAGTGCTCACTCCAGGGCAGATGCTAAAGCTGAATGACTGCTGAGCTCTCTTATTTACTATAATAAGAAGCAGAATAACATTTCATTAAGTGCATGTTTCTGCCAATGCAACAAGCCCTTACCTGTGACTGTGTGTGAAACACAAACGGCCCAAAGGCATCACACCTGAAGGAGAAATTCCAGTCTCTTGAATAATGTATTAACATTTTTAGCATACATTCAAAGCACTTAATGCAGCAGGAGAAACATATGTTCTGGTCTCAGCATCCTTGATAACCCATAAGAGACAAAAAGGAAGATTGTAGATTTCAACCAGTGTCTTAGTGTGCATCCCTTTTTCCAAAGATTAGAGTCAGGAAAGAAAGCAGAAAATCAGCTGAAAAGTAAGGCTGATCAAAGAAAGAAATTCACCTTTCCAACCAGACCAGTTCTGAACAGATTCTTGGGAAGAATGGTTGCAAAACTATGAGATGAAACCAGTCCTCTGCAACTCTGCCTCCCACCCTGTCCTGCTGCTGCTGCTGAATCACCCAGCACCCAGCAGTACCTGTGCTGGCACTGGCCTTGAGAGTCTCCTCTGACCTCTTTTTGGCACTTAGTGAAAAAATCTTTGGCTAGGAAAAGAAGTAGCTAAAAAAGTATCTATTTAAATAGGTGTTCCCATGGTACAAGTTAGTCCTTGTCCCCAACAGAGCTGGCAAATAAACCCGTTCCAGGAAGGGAAGGGTGAGAAAAGGAAAACTATTTGGGGATCTCCATCCTGTAGGACTCACAAGGTGTTAATAGTGCACTGTGGGTGAGATGAAGCTGGAGGAAAAAGGGTGCTGCAGTTGGACAGGAGTGCAGAAGGTGGAGGTTCTCCACTGCTGGCATCGAACCTGCTGAGCAGAGCCCTGGCCAGGACGCACCTGCCCGAGAAGATGAATGGCTGCCACGGCCTCTGCAGCAGCATTTTCTGGGTGACACCAGGCATGAAATGTGGGGGAGACGACAAGGTCTGCTGGACAGGTCCCAAGAGCAAGGTGTCTATCTCTCTTCTGGCTGCTGGAGCCCCCTGAGAAAAGGCAGCATCCTACCATGCAGCTCTCCTGTCCCACCCCAGCCCTGCTACAGGCTTTATGAAACACAGCATTCCTATTTTGGCCCCGACTTTTAATTCATACAAACTTAAAATAATGGTTCATTTCAGGTTGGCACATATCAGTAGGAGAAAGATACATTAGTACAGTTACACCAACTCAGGCACGCAACTTGCAAAGACGTTTGCCTTTTCTTCTGTGTTTGTACCAAGGTTTTGCCAAGCTACAGGCTGGATGCCTGACAATAACACCTCTAAATATTCAGCATAAACTGTGCTGGAGGTCAGCAAAACAAATTTGCCTGGCACAAGCAGGAGAAGCAGGAATTATTCAAAATGCCAACAATGTCTCGAACTATTTTTGCCCTACTAGCTGGGAAATCATTCTGCTTGAAATAGTACATGCACAGAGATGATGGAGATTTTTTCTCTAGCAGACTCTGAAAAGAGGACGTGCATAAATTTTGTTCTGCTTCAGTGGCTTACCATACCCATTTAGCCCTTTTTTGCATAGGTGAGCTTTCTATTTTGCAGAATGGAAAATAAAGAGGTTGCTGGCCTCTGCTTGCACCACAGTGCCGTGGAGGAGACACCTGGCCTGCACCCATTTTACTCCACATTGCAGTAATGTGAATGAAATACATTTGCAGAGTGTAAATAGTGGACTTAACACTCCTGCTCTGCTTGCATGAATAAGTCTTTTAAGCTCCCCTGCCCTTTCTGCCCCATGGCTGCATAGAGGAATAAAGAAAAAGTCCCATTATGTTTGTGGTGGCTAAAATTAGGAGTACGTGCTGACCCAAATAAACTAAGACTTCAGGCCTGTCTGCTGTCTCTTTCTGCTCCTTAGACCCCTCTGCTGAGGCTCTGTAACCTGGAGGGAGGAGACTGTTTTGGGGGAGCAGCAAGACCTGTGCCAGACACAGGGCAGAAACCCCTGAGCCTCCCCTCTCCTCCCCCATGGAGCTCAGCCCTCCATCTCTTCCACACACCTCAAAGTTCTCCACCTCTCCTCCTACAGTACCAGCACCACTTGCCCTACTTTCCCTTCCCTGGGTTTTTTGGGGAGTGCAGCTATTGTCCCCTCCCTCCCTTGCCCTGACCTCAGTAGGAAATTCAAAGCTTGGGCATTGCCTGAAACTGTGACAGACATGTTCAGATGGATACGACAGGAGCCATGTTGAAGAAGGTCATGTTGGCTGGCCCTGAGCTGAGGAAGGCGTGTGGCCTCCTTTGAATGTTGCCAGGAGCAGCAGCTGAAAGACGGGAAAGAAACCTGCATTCAGCAAACTTGAGCACATTAATGTTCTCTCAAAGGAGAACATGGTCATCACCGTACATTTCATGACTGATTTCCAGCCATTAATAAATCATGGATCACAGCTATGTAGGTGGATGAAACTCCTTTAAAAAACGCCGGGTGCTCAGATATTAAACAGAGGCTATCCTTGCTGCCAACACGCACTCCCCCATCTTCCCTGAAGCTTCCAGAAAGTCCAGTCTTTGGGTTGGCTTGTGGGAGTGGGGTTTGTGGGTCAGCATTTAACTGCATATCTCCACTATATATCTACAGAGACTGCACCTTCAAGACTGATGGTTCTGGATGTCACAGAAAAGGCTGAAGCTCAGTTTAGGGAGGTGATCATCTTTCTGTACTGGTGACGATGCACCTTGAATTCAGTGTTCAGTTTTGAGCTCCTCACTACAGGAAAGAAGGAGGAGACCCTGGAGCACGTGCAGAGAAGGCAGCGGAGCTGTGAGGGGTCTGGAGCACAAGTCTGATGGGGAGTGGCTGAGAGAACTGGGGTTGTTCCGTCTGAGGAAGAGGATGCTCAGGGGAGACCTTATCACTCTCTGCAATGACCTGAGAGGAGGTTGTAGTGAGGTGGGGGTTGGCATGTTCTCCCAGGTAACAGTAAAAGGAGGAAAGGTAATGGCCTCAAGTTGTGCCAGGGGAGGTTCAGGTTGGATATTAGGAAAAATTCCTTCTCAGAAAGAGTGGTGCTGCACTGGCACAGGCTGCCCAGGGAGGTGGTGGAGTCACCATCCCTGGAGGTGTTTGAGAATCATGTGGATGTGGCACTGAGGGACGTGGGCATGGAGGGGATGGGCTGATGGTTGGACTGGATTAAGATTTTCGTGTGTTCTTTAACATCTTCATCAATGATGTCAACAGTGGGATTGAGTGCACCCTCAGCAAATTTGCAGATGACACCAAGCTGTGTGGTGCTGTCAGTACACCCAAGGGCTGAAATGCTATTCAGAGACACTTTAGACACTTAATATGAGAGACGTTTATACACTTAATGTCTAAATTGCACTCACTGTGGCTTTGACACGAGGTGAGTGTCTGGTGCTACCATCAGCATCTTTCCCTCCTAACTCCTCCAAGTGTTTCTCAGCTTAGTGCCCACTCCCAGCATATCCATCTGCCTCACAAACCTCTCTGTTTGCAGACTCAAAGGAATCAGAGGTTCCTGTTGACACCTGGCTGGTAGCACACAAAATATCCCTCCGGCCACAAGCCTTTGCATGCCTTCAAGGAGCTCAACTCCCTGTCCGAGGAGCACAACGTAAATTCAATCTACTTTTTTATATCATTCCATTAATTCCTTAGGGGATGAGACCACCTCAGTGGGCAGGCAAAGACCCAGCACAAGTGCAGCGTTTCATCTTTTCTGTGCTCACTGTCCTTACAGTAGAAGTTTTCCTGCTGAGGTAATGGGGTTAAAAATATCAGTATCCACGCACTAAGAATTAAGAAAATATGGCTTTGAGATTCCATGCAGCTGGGTCTTCCTTTGAAACGACTGTACAAACCAACCATCAGCAGATAGAGATGGCAACTTTCACAGTAGTAAACACAAAAGTGGACTTGGCACTATTTCTTAAAATAAAATATTATGAACGCAATGCAGTTTATTCACAGGCGAAGGCGCTGTCATAACCAACGTAAATTTTTGAACCAGTGGGCTATCTGGAATCATAATTCTGCCTTTCCTCATTAACAAACTTCAGCAAATCTGTGATGTGGCCACCAATATCGAGAAGTGTCGGGTACAGTGGCTTCTTTGTGAATGGATGGGCTTTCTCTGAGAACTGGACCGCCGGTAATTAATTATCTCAATGTCTTTGATCTATTTACTCCGCGCATATTTCATCTGTTTTGGTTTGTTACTTGCGTTTCAATGATCTCACATTAAGGAACAATTCCTTCAGTCGGGAAAATTGCTTTTCCCTTTCCCATGGGAGCGCACCAGTGAACCAACTGCTCGTCAGAGTTGACAGATCCATTTTTTACTTCTGTGAGCATGACTGCACTGATTTAAGGAATCTGCCCATATACAGCTGGGGAATGCTGCTGGCTCTTTGGAAGCCTCTGTGTGCATTTATAGCAAACTGTAGCCTCCCGTTGGACTGTGAAGCTATCTGGCTGCTCTCTTACTTCGAGTCTCAGTTTTAAAGGTAAAATGGCAGAGATGACAAAGAGCCGCTATCATTAACAATTCCTCAGCAAAAGCAAAATCAGCTCTCTTTCTGGCTGCTGCTAGAAGTCACATTTATTTAACATAAGCAATAATTACAGCAAGACTCAGTACGTATTTGACTGACCTCAGACTTTCCCAAAATAATTTTATTATTACATACTCTGTCCTTGAGCTTGAAATAAATGAGATTTTTTTTTCACCATAACAGACAACAAACCAGTGCTGATAGGATGAGGCCGGCTACTCCATTCCTTCTATCTCCTTCCCTCCCAAAAAGCTTGAGATCCATGTGAGGTGTTTGCCACAGTTTGGGTGACAGAAGAGGCTGTGACATTGTTTATTTCTTCCTCCTACAGGCTGTTGTTTCTGAGCATCTGGTGATTTATCTTTAACAGTGCATGTTATTGCATGATATGTAAAAGCTTACTGAAGGAGGGAGTATCAATCGTTTGTTCATTCGTTTGTTTCTGTTCTTGAGAATCAACACCGAAGAACACACAGAAAAAAAAATACAGAAACCTCCCTTTGTAGATCTTCCTGCAGGAGGGGCTGAAATGTATTATTTTTGCCCTCTAGGGTGATGCTGGGACACAAACAACATTTGCTCTCTCTTCAGTTTTTATTGAATGAACAGCTGTCCTTAAGCTGTGTCATGAAGCAAAATGTATTCACTTGAGCTAGCAAAAGCATGAAATGCACCCTGTATTTGATAAAGAGCATAGAGAAAGGATGTTTTTGCCTCTGAATGTTTTGAGCTCTGGCTGGGCCACTGTGATGCCCAAGCAAAGCAAAAAAGGAAGATGTGGTGCCACAGTAGTTCTCCCAGCTTCCGAGCTTCAGCTCACAGACAGGGCTGTCCTCACTGCCCCACCAGTCCCTCAGCAGCACTCTGGGAGGCAGCGACTTCCACAGCGCTCATCCTCCCTGCCCCTGGGCCTTCCTTCTGTGCCAGGGAATGGGGCAAGCACAGCAGCCAGGGGCTGAAGCACGTTGGACTACAAGAGGTAGCCAGCGAACAACACTGTGGGAAGTATCCTGCATCCATTTATGGCTTGTGCTTAGGGGAGCCAAGTGCCTTGCCCAGCACCACAGGAAAACAAGTTTGGGCTTAAAGAGGATGAGATTTTCTCTTCCAAAACCCAGCAATCAGCCTAGCAGCAGGCAGCCTTTCAAACCCCTGCACCAGGCTGGGTCTTTCTTTTCCGACATTGGAGATTACGTGCACTGGGAAAAACCTCAGCAGGAATTAGCAGGCTGGTGGTTGCCAGCCCACTTTTCGCTGCACCCAGCCTCCTGCTCAGGCAACAAGGCCTGAGAGAGCCTCACAAGCCCTCCTCTGAACATGCCATAGTACACCACAGAGTTTTTCCTCTGAAGAGAACATACCAGCCCCGTGTTCCCAGTGTGTGAACACAGCTGTGTGAAGCTGAATATCACCCCTCTGACTCCAGAGTTAAGGATTTGGATTATGGCTCTTTTTCCTTTCTCGGAAAGCAGAAACTTGTTATACTTACTGTAAATGCTCCTCTGATGCACTCATTCTATGTAAACGAATTGAAAACAAAACCCTTCTCAAATTAAACGTGAGGCTTTATTTTGAGGCAAATCATTTGTTTCTATCAGCCTTCATTTTTTTTTTTAATGAGAAAAAATTGCCTGAGTGAGGTAACTTATTTGTGTGACTATCTCTGACTGCCCTCTTATGGCAGAATGTTAAACTGTAGGTTTACCTTAGGTCCAAGGTCTTGCGAGCTGTTGCCAAAAACTCTTGACTTAAACATTACTGAAAACTCTTGTCTTAAAAACTGCTGAACAAAGAAATGGCAGAAGCTGGGTTTGCCTGGTCTGCCTGTGCTCCATGCAGGTCCTCTCCCTGATTTTCCTGCCACATCCAAGCACTGGGGCAAGCGTTCAAAGATGTTTTTCACCGTTTTAGTGCAGGGAGAAGGAATTGATCTGCGGGTGCCTGATGTCCATTCGTTGTGCAAATACTTTAAAGATAAAGAGCAGTTCCTTACTTCAAATGCACTCTGAACCATAAGTGGTAGGGAAAAGACTGAAGACCATGCTTTTGCCATCACCTAAGCCTTCAGTCTATCCTGCTGTGTGCCAGTACACATGGAGCTTTGCAGTGATGGTGCTCCTGTCATCTCATGTCCTTGCTCTTCTTGGCATGGAAGCATTCCCACCAGGGATAAAGCCTTGTAGCCTCTCCTAGCTTTTCTGAGCCCTCTAACTACAGCACAGTAGCACGTGGCATAGCCAGCGATTTCTCACAGGTAAGCAGCCATGGCAAATGGGCTTGTGTATATAAGCACATCAGAAAGAGCAAAAAGTTGTCCATATGCATGACTGTAAGTGACTGACAGCTCAAGCGACATTGTGGCAGTAAGATCTGGCTCAGAACTGCCCCAGAAAAACAGTTCTTTCTCTGATATGGACTTACTTCGTAAAGAAGCCAAATCACATCACCACTCGTTTCTTTTAGGACAGTGCCCTGAGTCTTCTGTAGGTATGCGACCATGCAAAAGGCCAAGGACTCTGTGTGCAGCATATACCAAAAAAAAAACTCAAGCACCCAGGCAGAACAAGCATCCTGAAGGGCAGCTACCACTGACCTGGAGAAACCCTGTCTTTCACTTCCAGCACATCACAGCCACAGATTATTTAATACACAGATATATTTACATCCTCCCAAAGACCAACAGCCTGTCCAAGGTAGTTCAGCAACTCCTGCAGCGGTGGTGTCGGTACAGCCCTCTGAAATGAGTTATTTCCTCTCACAGATGATATATAGACAGTGAGATAGGTGGAGAGGGTGAATATGTACTTGACTCGTTGACTTCTTCCAGTGCCATTTGGCTCTCAGTGTGCGTTACCTTGCCTGAGTTATGGAGCCCTGACACGGTTCTTTATTTAGGTACTCAATCTGGAAAAGCAATTCCCTAGACTTCTGATTTCTAAACCGGGAGTAGCATCTGGTTTATGCATTTCAGTCCTGCATGAAGTGAGGAAGGACAGCGTTTATTACCCCCAAACAGCAACTTTAAAACTTTTCTAAGGATTTAGCACGAGCAACGGAGTGTATTGTATAAATGACAGCAGAACATCTTTCTTCGAAATTAAAATATAAACAAGGAACCACTGAGCTGCCAGGAGGACAAAATTCCAGGTATTAAACTGTTCAGGAAGCAAAACAAATGAAGTGGCAGTGCTTTGTCAGAAGGAGGTGCCCCTGCTGTGGGAACGGCCTCCCCCAGCATTTATCTTCGCCCTCGCTGATTTCCCAGCCCTAGACATGGGCACGGCCACTGTGCGGCCTGTGGGACCGTGGGGTCAGCCATTCCTATTCCTCACTGTCTGTTTTCCTGAGCACATGGTGAGATGGTAATCACTACCCTTACTGCTTTTATTCATCTTGGATGATGGATTGAATGAGCACAGTAGCTTTTATGGGCTATGCTCTACTTGTGTGGGGGATAAAACATTTCAGCCTCTACTTTTACAGGCTGTCAGCTCCAGGGCACGCAGCCCAGGCGTCAGCCCCACAAAATATCAGTGATTTGAACAGGATGCTGCTCTGGGAGCCTCTTAGAGCTCTGACACTGCCCTGGGGCTCCTGCAGTCACACTGGCAGAGGTGCAGGCTCAGGACTGTGGCTTTTCCCAGTTACTTCTCTCTACCTCAGTGGCGCGTGGTGACTCTCTCCTTTCCCCTAAGCAGAGTGACTGGCAGCCCTGGATGGTGCCAGGCAGAGCCTTATGCCTGCTTGCTCCTCCGGGAAAGGCATTCGGGTAAAGATAGTCACAACAACTCTTTTAAATCATTCAAAATATGAGCCATGTGACATCAGTCCAAACCTATCCCAAGCATAAACAGAATGTAGGGCAAGCAGCAGAACTCCATACATTACTCAGGTTGGATATTAGGAAAAAATTCTCCTCTGTAAGAGTGGTGCAGCACTGGCACAGGCTTCCCAGGGAAGTGGTGGGGTCACCATCCCTGGAGGTGTTCCAGAAACATGTGAATGTGGCACTGAGGGACACAGTTAGTGGGCATGGTGGGGATGGACTGATGGCTGGACTGGATGACCTTAGAGGTCTTTTCCAACCTCAGTGATTCTATGATTCTTAAATTCAGGACAGGCCAGCTCAGTGCAGTGCAACTGCTGCTTGCAGCAAGGCTAAGGAGACAGATCTAGTCCGGGCCTCACCCAGCCATGCCTAGGGATGCCCAGCCATCTCCTACATGCCATCACTGAAGAGGCGTGAGGCATTAACATTTCTCAGGCACTTTAAGAGCTTCAAGTGAAGAGGACAGCAGAAAGATAGCACCGTTTCCCCACGAAGAAAACTCTTTTTGACCTGCATGGAAGGAGCCTGTACACACCTTGTCCGGTGCCATGCACCAGGGAGCAGGAGCTGAGCTGCAGCTGTGGGCCCGTAGGGGTCAGCTTGTACAAGGAAAAAAGCAAAGTCAGGAATTCGTGAAGAATGCTGGTTGGTGTTTAAGGGAAAAAAAAGGGAATAATCACAAGTATTTTAGAATGTAAAAATAGTGCTGTTAACTGAGGACAACGTCTAAAAAAGCGGATGCATTTGCAGCCACAGTGACTCTTTTGTTTCCCATACAACAGCCTGGATGACTTTGCAAATGCCCACAGGCTCCTGCTGTTTCACCTTTCACTTTAAATGACTTCATTTTAAAGCTCTTCACTGTGGTTGCCATCCTCCCACCACAAAACCCCTACAGTGGTCCCCGCTGGAAAGCCCCGGCACTTATCACCGGTTACCACGCCATTTAAGGGCCATACACTGCAGCTCACCGTGTGGGAGCAAAGCAGCAAAGCCTGTGTGGTGCCCCAGCTCGTGCCAGGATACCACAGCATCTATAATTAGAGCAGGAAATGCCTGTGGCATCGCCATGGTGAGCACCACAAACAAGTTCCTTCCTACTGCTGCTTGTGAGAAATTACTGCTGACGTGCCCAAAGAATTGTGTTTTCTCTATGGGCCTAGCTGTGTTGCAAGAGCAGTGTTATTTTCTCCATCTTTCTTCCTGCTTTGTTGCCTGTGCTATTTTTTTCCTTATTTTTCCTTCAGTTTGAGAGTGTCAGTGGAAGACCTACCTTTTCATCCTACAGTTACGGTACCCATGACTGAGAGGCCCTGGTGGACACAATGGCAGGATCCTGCTCTGTGTTAGTAACGTGTATCCTGTCTGTGAGACTGAAGAACAGGCACTGATTCAGTAACCTAATGCTCACTTTCTGGCAGCTCTGCCAGTGACCCAGATTAAAGCTGGCTTTTGTGAAGGCCTCCTGTGCACATCGATGAGCCTTGAGTAGACAGCAATGGTATGGAACAAATAGGTGATACAAAAGCACATGTAGTGTAGGAGTTGTCTCTCTTCTTTGTTTAAACCCTAGGAAAATAGGACTTTTTAATATCCTAAAACACTGCCCTTTTCATAAAGATTGGCTGGATGGTTGCACTACTGGCTGGATGGTCACACTCAGAGGGTTGCAGTCAATGGCTCAGTGTCCAAGTGGAGATCTGTGATGAGTGGCATTCCTCAGGGATCATTGCTGGGACTGGTGCTATGTGACATCTTTGTAGGCAACATAGACAGTGGGATTGAGTGCACCTTCAACAAGTTTGCAGATGACACCAAGCTGAGTGGTGCAGCTGACATACTAGAGGGGCAGGATGTCATCCAGAGGGACCTGGACAGACTCAAGATGGGCCCACGCCAACCTCATGGAGCTCAACAGGGCCAAGTGCAAGGTCTTACACATGGGTCAGGGCAATCCCAAGCACAGATACAGGTTTGGCAGAGAATGACTTGAGAGCAGCCCTGAGGAGAAGGGTTTCAGTTGATGAAGGACTCAACATGAGCTGGCAACGCATGCTTGCAGCCCAGAAAGCCAACCATTTCCTATGTTGCATCAAGAGAAGCTTGACAAGCAGGTCCCTCTACTCTGCTCTCATGAGACCCAACTAGGAGTACTGTGTCCAGTTCTGGGGCCCCCAGTACTAGAAGGGCATTGAGCTGTTGGATCAAATCCAGAGAAGGGCCACATGAGACACAGGAACATGCTGTCTAGAGAGGCTGTGGATGTTCCCACCCTGGAGGCATTCAAGACCAGTCTGGACAGGGTCTTGAGCAACTTGGACTAACAGGAGGTGTCCCTGCCTATAGCAGAGGGGCTGGAACTGGATGATCTTAATGGTCTCTTCCAAACCAAACCATTGTGTTTCTATGATTCTAAGATTAAGGCCCTGCAATGTAAAATAAGAGCAAAGATGTCTTGTTCTTGTCCCATATCTCACCATCAGGTTCACAACACTAGCGTTCATGAGCTAGATCACAGAGAAGGTAAAGCAGTCGAAGGTCCTGGGGTCTCTTTGGTGTCAGACAAGCTACTGGTGGAAGTGTGAGCAGAATCCCAGCTCCTGATTCCCAGGGCTCCAGCAAGGAGATGGAGAACAGCAGGACACGATGTGACCCCAAGAAAGCCTGATTGGTAGGCAGTGGTAAGCCACTATTAGATCTGGTCTGACACAAATTCATCTCATTTATTAAAAAAAATAAATCAATGGCAGCAAGTCCATGTTTTTCCCTATATGTAACCTACATGATCTGTGTGGAAAATTATGCATATTTTGTTTTGTATTCCTCTAAAGGCTACCAAAGTCTAGTGGTTACCACCTGCTACACAACAAACTTCTCTGCCTATTGAAGACCTTTGTTACCATTTCTCCTCAATTATGCTCCACATACACCCCTTTTACATCCAGGCTAAGCAAATCCATTTCCTGCAGCTTCCCCTAACCGCTCAGGGTTTTGTCTCTTTCTTGCTTCTGCTATTTTCCCCCCAATTTCTTTAAGATATGGTGCCTGCAACTGGATGCCCAGTGAGGCCCTTGCTGCAGTGGGGGCACTGGTTTGGACAGCCTATAGGGATGTACCATCAGTGGTGTCACAATCCCATTTTATTGCACTGCTTTCGCACCCTTTTTGTGGAGCACCAAAACAAGTGAATGATGAGAGAAAGGAGATAAGCAGAGAAACTTCCTCTACCCAAATTGTTGCTGAGGGTTTAAGTAAACAAACAAGGAGTGCATTTCCTTGAATTGCTGAAGTTGTAGTACAGCAAGGAGACAGTTGTAGCCGTATTAGGTTTAAGCATTTCCAGAACTATGCTTCCAATTAGTACTTCTTAAAGTGACCTCCCGAATCTCTCTGTGAGCTGCCTACAAACAGCACAAAGCCTGTCACGAGCCCTGCTTCCTGCATAGCTTGGCAGCAGAGCCACGACAATTACACCATCCCACGTAAAACACTGTCACATCTGTTTTGTAACTGCAGCTTTCACGAACCCTTGCAGCAGCAGCAGCGCTGAGTGACTGCACAGCAAACTGAGCTAAATGTCATCACTGTGTAAACAGAAATGGTCAAAAGCCTGGATGAGGCCAAAAAGCCAAAACTTTCTTCCAGGCCCGGACAAGACCAGAATATCATCGTATAGAATGGCCCAGGTTGAAAGGGACCTCAAGGATCATCAAGCTCTAATTCCCCTGCCGCATGCAGGGCCACCAACCTCAGTGTCTAATACTAGACCAGGCTGCCCGGGGTCCCTTCCATCCTGGCCTTGAACACCTCCAGGGATGGGGCATCCATAACCTCTCTGGGCAGCCTGTTCCAGCACCTCACCACTCTCACTGTATAAAACTTCCCCCTGATATCCAAGTCTTCCCTCCTTCAGTTTAAAACCATTTCCACTTGTCCTGCCATTATCTGCCCTCATAAAGAGCTGAGTCGCCTCCTAATTGTAGGCTCCCTTCAGGACCTGAAAGGCTGCAATGAGGTCACCATGCAGCCTTCTATTCTCCAGGCTGGACAAGCCCAGCTCGCTCAGGTTGTATTCATAAGGGGAGGTGCTCCAGCCTTGTGATCATCTTTGTAGCCCTCCTCTGGACCCTAACAGCTCTCCATCTTTCTTGTATTGGGGGCCTCAGACGTGGAAGTAGTACTCTGTCTTGCGGTATTACTGTCCTCACTTCCTTCTTCCCCTCTTGCTGGCACCCAGGGTGTGGGGAGCAAGCAGAGGGACCCCCCATGCTGACCGCCATGTAGGAGCACAGCTCTGCCTCAGCCCAGCAGTCAGGGACCCAGGGATGGGACTCCGCAGTGGGGGCAGCTCCACCGATGTGTGACATGGGCCTTCCAGCCTTACTTCCAGCACTGCCTGAAGAGGGAACTCCCCACCGGGACAAAACCTAAGTAGTGTTCCAGCATGGATCCAGATGTTCCTAATTTTTCTCTTTTCTCTGCATGAGGGCTTTCTGAGAGGCACCTCAAGTTTTGGAAAGCCAGCTGTCACCCAGAAGAGCTTGCTGTTACTTGTCCCCATGCAGGTGAAGCAGCCCAAGGAGCGTGACAGCTACCATAAATCAATACCACGCACTTCCTCTCCTATCCCCTGTTCCTATATCATCCATTTAAAAGGCAGCCTCTTCACTGTAGGAACTTCCTCTCGCTAAGCATTTGCAGCACATCTAAGGGGAGCAGGATGCTGCCGTCATCCCATCACAGCTTGTGAGAAAAGGACTATGTGGCTGCTTCCTCATGTGCAGTCCAGAAGTTGGCTGATACATCAGCATCTCAGAGCTAGTAGGATCTCAAGGGAGGGACGCGGTGCACCTCTGGGCTAGGAGGCATGCACAAAAGCAGAGCTGCACCCCACCTTGGGCAACCCTCCTCCAGGATCTGCTGTCAGCCACCCATTGCTGGCACGTGGCTGGGGCGGGTGCTCAGATGCCCTCTCATGCAGCAGATCCATTGCCAGAATCTGGGGCTCTTCAGCACTCTTCTGATATAAGCAGAAAGTCACATTGCATTGATGAGGCACCATCTCCCTTTCATGTGTATGCATGAGCATGTGTGTGAGCATGTACCCATCTTCTGTACAAATATGTGAACGCTTCCAAATGCTCACATACAATGGAAAAAATAAACACGTGCAGCATAAACCATGCTTCAAGAGCAGCTCTGTGTTTCTTGCAAATCCTCCTACTCCCCCAGGATTCAGTGGAAATTCAGCAAGCACAGAAAACTCACATTGTGCAGGAGGTCTTTTTGTGCCTTTATCCCAGCACGATGGTCTCATGTGAGGCAGCTGCTGGCTCCGCTGTCAGTGTTTAGGCAGCAACAGGAGGGAAGCAAAACAAAATGTGGCCTAAACCCCTGGAAACACACAAATAGATATAAACAGCTAGGACAGAAGAAAGTGGTTTTTTCTGTGTCTCTGCTGAGGGTTTAAGGTCTTTGCTTTTTTCCTCAGAGAGGTTGCTGTGTGAGAGCTATTGCAACCATCTGAGGATATATCTGGAGTATTTAGAAGTCATGCTAAGTTTGTATACAGAAATGTTCATCTAATAGCTGCGATTTGGAAAGCTAAATCTTTCCAAGGTTTGCTTTTTCCATCTCACGCAGCCTCAAAGTCTTCATTTAGCCGTGCAAGAACACAAGGAGCACAAGGGCTGAGTGAACACACTGTAATCACAGCACCACATCCCAGAGGTTCAATAAGGCCAAGTGTGGGGTGCTGCACTGGGGTTGGGGCAATGCCAGGAATTTATAAAAACTGGGGGAAGATCTCCTTGAGAGCAGCCCTGCAGAGAAGGACTCGGGTGTCCTGTTGGATGAGAAGCTGGACATGAGCCGGCAGTGTACACTTGCAGCACAGAAGGCCAACTGTGCTCTGGGCTGCATTAAAAAGGGGTGGCCAGCAGGGAGAGGGAGGTGATTGTGCCCCTCTACTCAGCTCTTGTGAGGCCCCATCTGCAGTACTGCATTCAGGCCTGGGGCCCCCAGTACAGGAAGGACGTGGAGGAGGTCCAGAGGAGGGCCACTAAGATGATCAGAGGGCTGGAGTGCCTCTACTATAAAGAAAGGTGTAGGGAACTGGGATTGTTCAGCTTGGAGAGGGCTCCAGGGAGACCTCACTGTGGCCTTCCAATACCTCAAGGGAGCGTACCGACAGGAGGGGGAATAGCTGTTTATAAGGGTGGATGGTAGTAGGACAAGGGAGAATGGTTTTAAACTGAGACAGGGGAGGTTTAGCTTAGATATCAGGAGGAAGTTTTTCACACAGAGGGTGGTGACACACTGCAACAGGTTGCCCAAGGAGGTTGTGGATGCCCCATTCCTGGAGGCATTCAAGGCCAGGCTGGATGTGGCTCTGGGCAGCCTGGTCTGGTGGCTGGCAACCGTGCACATAGCAGGGAGGTTGAAGCTAGATGATCGTTGTGGTCCTTTTCAATCTAGGCTGTTCTATGATTCTATATATATTTTGTTGTTCTGGGGGACAGCATCCATGCTGATACCAGACCTCACTGTGGACTTTGTGCCTGATGCTGCCCTGTGAGGGACAGCAGAGCTGCAGGCCCCATCACACACTGAGCCACACCGCATGGCAACGCTCCACTGCTCTCCCCTTTGCACCACCATCCCCTTACACGCCTCTCTCATAGCCCTACTCTGGGGATAATGAACAGAAACACGCAACCCCCTGTTCTACAGCCGGGAAAATTACAGCAAAATTTACTTTTACAGTCGGTTATCAAAAAGCAACCGCTTTTACAGCAACACTGCCATTATTTTATGTGCTGCATTCACGTTCTGGTTTTTGTTTCCTCTCTCTGTAATTTACTCAGCGGGGGAGAAGCATATAAATTTCCTGTGCATTCTCTGAGCAGTTTTGCCCTCCAGAGATCAGATCGATGCCGTGAGCGGCGGCCGCGGTCTGGGGGAAGCGGTGAAATTGCGTTACATCGTTACGGTGCGATTTAGGAAACCTCTCGTTGTCGCAAAGCTTGGAAAGCGGCAGAAAATAAGAGGCACAAGCCGGCAGTATGCAAAGGGACGGCAGCAATAGGCAGCCGTACGTTTACCAATCCACGTTCAAAAAACACACCGACCTACCCAAATCCTCCCCTCGTTTCCCAGGGCTGCTCCCTCGCAACTTGAATTAAAGTGGTGGAGCGACGTAGCGTTCTCTTGGGGTTAATGTTACATTAATCAGAACTGACAAGCATGAAAATCATTCTTTGTTGCCTTTAAATTGCTAATTTAAGATTGAAATCTAAAACGCTCGAGCACCGATCGTTAACACAGACAATCTTGTCTCCAGTGGGCCGCCGCACAATTGTTTTACATTTGGTTCAGAAAACAAATGCAAAGTCTGTAACCAAATCCTAATGTATCGTTTAAGGGTTTCCATTCAAAGACATTCCTTGGCTAAACTTCACCGAACCGCGCCGCAGTTTGATTTAAAAGCGGCGTTTGCTCAGGCATTTACATCTGAAGGCGGAGACACCGGCATTGTGTCACGGCAGCAAGAATTTCCCCAATCCCCGATTTGTCGTTTCCACGTACAGATGAACTTTAAGGAGCTGATTCTCAGCGGAGGTATCGAGCGAAGCGTGAGATGCTCGGTAACGAGCAAGCAAACAGAGTGTTTTAAAAGCTTACTGAAATTCAAAGGCCGCTTAAAGGGTACGGCCAAAATTCAGCGCAAAGAAGACAGGCAGCAAACAGAAGAAAGGGGAAAAAAATGAGAGTAGCAAACCAAATGGGATGCCTCGTTCATGGAATTCCAGGTTGTGTTTGGGGCAGATCAAGCCCGGTCTGAAATAGGTGATTTGCCAATGCGACTGTGTGCAAATTCGGGTCTGAGGGCACACACAGCCCCCGCAGAGTGCGTGCACTTAGCGCTGGTATGAAGCTGGATATTCAGCTTGGCTGAAGCTGAAGCAAACTCTGTGACCCGAAGTCATTTCGTTAACCCCAGCCCCACCGCTGGATGTGGTTCCACGCAGCGCTTTGTGCTGGGAAGGATGGACACCTCGCTGCAAGGTGCTGCGGGAAGGCGGCCGAGCCGTCACCCCACACAAATATGGAGGCGGGGGCGCTGTGCCACACAGCTGCCGTTTGTCACACCGCCGCTCTGCTTTTCCCAGCGGTCCCAACAAAGTGGGGTCCCACATCCATGGAGCACGGTGGGAGATCCGCAGCAAATCCCGGGGCTGAGCTTGCCGCACAAAAGCCGTGTTAAGACACAAGCACTGTCATGCAGAACAAGCCCTGAGAGCAGAAGAAAAGGGCTCAGCGCCCGGCTGAGGAGTGGGGTCACGCACTGGGAGCGCTTTGTGCTCGGCGGGGACGGGACGGTGGCTCCTCAGCCTCACAGCGAGGGCTCGGAGGAAGCACAGGCCGTGAGCCAGGCCTCTGGGCAGCCCAGTGCGGAACATGGAGGTGCAGAGAGGGCACTTCTCTGTCCTTCTCGTTCATCGAACAGGAGCGCAAACCCACCCTGGGACTAGCAGCTAAGCAGGGAAGCATTCTTTTTGTTTGCTAGCTCCAACATCATTCAGATTTGCTAACATCTAAAGGCGGGCCCCATGTAAATATAACAAAATATCCAACGTGTCTCACGCTCCCATGTGCAGGGGGCAGATCCCAGGAGAGCAGATCAAGAAAGTATCGACAAGGAAGGATAATCTGGGTTCAGAGCTGTGGGAGAGTACTCCTGAGCTTGAAAACAAAAGGTGTTTTTCGCTGTACAGGTGTTCTTAGAAGGTGCAGTCGCAAGATTTGATTGACACAAGTTTTGTTCTGCTAAATTCTCTCAAGAGTTCCTACATGTGTTTAACTGCTTGACATGGAAGAGCAACAGGAAGAGGACCTCCGCAAGCATCTCCAAGCAACAGGATTTGCAAGTGCAGCTGAGACTCAGAAGCTGACCGCCTACACAAGGACAACCCAGTGCCTGATAAGGAAAGGGCTCCTAAGAGCCTCAGAGCTTTGAGTGAAAAACAATAGCACCTGCCTGAGCAACTAGTGGTTGATTTTTTGCTTTTATTTCAAGCTGTTTAAAAATGAGAAACTATAACTAAACTACAACATTATCAAGCATTTTGGTTCGTTTAACACTGTTAATAGACCTCTTAACAGCCTCAGACCAAAAGAATTCCTTAATATTAATTCATTTTAGGCACAAGGATGAGTCTGTGCTCATTTGCCTGGAGAAGTGTGAAGTTAGTGCTTAGAGCTGGCCTAAGAGAACCTCCAGCACTCAGTGTGTTGTCTTGGCAGCTGGTGCCACCTGAGAGGCCATCGGGCTCCCTGCCTCATCCTCAGCTGCCACACCAGGAGGGCATTGCCAGACCTCAGTCCCATACCAATCCAGCCAGCCCTGTCTGAAGGCCTCACACACTATTAGTGCCACACATGTAGCTGGTTTGAGTCCTCGCTGACACTAATGGGAATTGAATAACCACTTTGTTCATCTCGAAACTGAACCACAGCCCAAGTTCCATAGGCACTGGAGAGCATCACGTGTTATCATTAGGGCCTCACACATAAAGAATTCCACACCACACTGAGTCCCAAATCTGTTTATTCACAAATCAAAGCATTTCGGTTGTACTGAGGAACACCCCAATCTTGGAATCATAGAATGGCCTGGGTTGAAAAGGACCACAATGACCATCTAGCTTCAACCCCCCTGCTACGTACAGGGTCACCAACCACCAGACCAGGCTGCCCAGAGCCACATCCAGCCTGGCCGTGAATGCCTCCAGGGATGGGGCATCCACAGCCTCCTTGGGCAACCTGTTCCAGTGTGTCACCACCCTCTGTGTGAAAAACTTCCTCCTGATATCTAAGCTAAACCTCCCCTGTCTCAGTTTAA
>PPHD01000831.1:0-44229 GCA_002909625.1 Bambusicola thoracicus
CTCCTAACACCCCCCATGACTTCTGGCTTCATGAGTTCTTTCACTTGACAGGCTAAGAGGGACGGAGTGGGCAGGAGCTGCAGCACATCCCACCTGGATGGATTGGGGCAAAGCTTTGGAAGGCAGCGGCTGGGATCACAAAAGGTGCAGAGGGAAGCAAGGGCAGGGTTCACAAGTGTCTGCTCACACCTCCAGAACTGACCCTCAAAGTGGATCTTACGGGCTGAACAGATACCTAAGATCAGAACTTAATTTCCTAAGTGCTTTTCGACCTTCAACTCAACCTCAGGAAAATCAGAAAAAAAGCTGTAATTCAGGGCTAATTTTACACCTGCATTTCAGAGCTAACGTGCTCTCTCCCTTCACATTAAAAAAAAATCAGGAAGAACTCATCACTTTACCTTTAAAACAGCTACTTTTGAGCCAAGGCAGCTACTTTAAACACCTTTCCATCTGCCTCTGCCAATGACTTCCCTCTGGCATTGCCACGCTCCCCAGGCCCACACTCCGGCAGCAGCATGGGCACTGCAACCCACGCAGAGCTGTGCAGTCAGTGGGACCTGATGTGAGTCACAGCAGCCCCCCCAAGAGTCTGATGGCCACCTGTGACCCAGGCAGCTGCTGTGGTTTGCTGTGCAGCCGCCAGGAAGGAATACTGGAATATAAAGGGGGCAGGAATGAGCATCCCAGGGAATGTACGAGCAATGCTGCTGAAGGAAACGACCTTCAAATCACAGCCTAGAAATTAAAAATCCAAGGGACGTGATAGCATCGCATTCTTTAGGTGCTAAGGAAGAAGCTCAACATGTTTGTGTCACTTACTGTATCCTAGGATACAGCAGAACGGCATAAAACACCTGAAAGGCTCCTGAGCTAATGGAGAATGTGTTAGAAACCATTCTCAGAGGCAGCAGGTGCATCACACTCCATCTCCATCAGTGTTTTTAATAACTCAAGTATTTTTAAGCACAGGCTTCCTGAAACTCCTGTCAATTCTCCCTGCCTGTTTGCCTACTGCCTTTCCCACTGATGTAGCTCCTCATGGACACAACCTCCTGCCAATTATGCCAGCTCCAGGGTTAGTCCTGGACCTCTCTGCAACATTCTGCAACACACTGGGCACGGTGGTGATGGGCTGATGGTTGGACTCGGTGATCTTACAGGTCTTTTCCAACCTTAATGGCTCTATCATCCAATGATTCCCAATACTGCCATCTTCCAACAGCTCACTGCATTCACTTCCCTTGCTATGTAAGCTCAATGTTGCCCAATAGGAAATCACTGATAATATGCTCTCTGGGGCTGGGAGGACTACCAACATCCATCCCAGTGTTAATCCCATCATCTGCTAAAATGGTGACTGCCGCTTCAAGTGAATGCTTAAAAACGAATGCTTAAAAACCACTGGGACCACCAAACCCAAGTCTGGTTTGCTGAGCCACCCCGAATGGTTTCACACAGTCGTGGTCTTTAGTGGCCAGCGGTGCTGCAACTGGGCCACCAGCACTTGCCTAAGACAGGTTGACAAGGCCCTGTGGCCCGAGACACAGAAAGCTGTGCACCAAGTCAACGTGGTGCAGCAGCACACTGAGGGCACAAAAGGAGACATTGAAACTGGTTCCACACCTAATGCAGAGTTTGGGGCACATTTCCTGGCTCTTCTGCTGCTTTTTAGGCTTGTCAGCCACACTGTAGGAAAACAAAAAACCATGGGAAATAAAAAAGACTAAGTAAAAATGGCATCAAAGCAAACGTAAACAAAAATACTTTTTCACACCTCTCTGGAACACCAGAGCAGACACAGCACTCAACAGTATTTTGCTCAAAAAGCAGGGGCTTGAGCCTGCAAACTCTTACCTGTGGCTTTGTCTGTACATATCTCCACTGAACAAACCACCGCAGTGTGTATGAGCAGTAATGCTGCTGGGCTCAGTGGAGCACACTCTCATGCAGGGTATGGCCAGGATCAGGGCCTAGATTTTTTTTTCTTCCCCAATTACACTTAATGAGAATTTGCAACCTCCCCCACCCCAGTAAAAATCTGAAAGAACACCACCTTCTATTCTGTGCCTAGTCAAAAAAAGGCTTCGTTATGTACTGAAATATAGGAGTTTTTAATGATACAGACATCATGCTCAGATGATATGGATGCAATCCTTCTGACATAAATATCAGTAATCAAAATCTAAACTTATCTTTTAGGTTATACTTCTTGTGAACGGTGGGAGATTGGCATCTCTGGAGAGTGAATCCTCTCCACCATCTCACATATCTCCTCTGAATCTCTCCATGCAGGTGGGATGGATACATGCTAAGCACTAATGTGTGTGCAGGTAACACTGGTGCAACCTGCCTGCCTTCCAGCTAGGAATTTCAGAGGGCTCCTACAAGTCTCCCAGTGCCTTGTGAGGGAAGTGATTGTTAAACAGGTACAAAGAATAGGGATTCAGAGGCATAGAGGCAGTATTACGCGTGGATTTCACCTGCTCACATGTGTTATTCCCTCTGACTATTCCAAATACTGTCAGTCATATCAATATTACACTTAATCTGATACCCAAAACCTCATCTGCAGCAAAAGCTGCCTTCGCTTTGCATGTCTCAAAGCAGAACAACTGAATGACCCCATGTGGCTACCTAAGAATTCACATAAACCTCAACTGAGTCTGCATTTACCCTCCTAGCTCTAAAGCACACTACTTCCATGTGATGCACCTCTCTTTGCAATCACACTGCTCTCCCCTGCTCCTCTTCTGCCTGCCCTGCTGGGGTCCTGAACCTACAAGCACAGGAAAATTTCCATTTCTCATGTGGAGACCTCACATGCTCTGGGGGTTTTGGTCCTCTCGACAGCCTGCTGGCCTGTATTTAGGGAGGTGGGACTGGTACCTGGCTGCTGAGCCAGGATCAGAGCTTAAGGACAGTGAGGCTAAGATAATATATTGTTAAATAAATGTGACAATCCAGAAGGATCTCTTTACTGGCAAAAAAAAAAAATCTTTAAAGGTTGAAAGCCAAGGCCAGAGTCAAAATCAGATGTTCTTGTCAACATCTACCGAAATGCAGCTTAAAACCAACAGCACCAACACTCCATTTCAGTCAAGACATGGGGATAAAGCGACTTACCAAGATTGTTGTCCGTTAGCACTTCCTTGACCCTTTTAGTAATGCCATACGTGTCCAGCTCCGGGGACATGGCGACCAGCTCCTGGATGCTGAGTGCTGAGTGGCCCGACAGCGGCAGAGGTGTTGTGGACTGGGATTCCGAAGCAGGGGGCTCGCTGGGCTCCTGGGCTTTGCCATCCTTACTGGTCTCTATAGAAGGACAGGGCTGCTGTACCAATTCTGTCAGGCTTTTGACCGACTCGCTGGAACTCATGGGAGATTCAGGAGCAGGACTGCAACTGGCAGAAGTCTTTGGAGTGCTTTCTGCAATTGAAGAAAAGAAAGAATCCCCACTTTAGCCTAATTGCAATGTTTTGGTTGCAGGATATTTAACTTTCCTTCCCGTTTATATTCTACCTACTCAATGCCTAAGTATGCCAAACACTATTTCTTACAGCCTGGTTACTGAAAAGTCTCTTTTCCAAAACAGAATTATTTTCTTAGTTTTACCTTCAGTAATCTTTTCTCTCATAGAAAAACAAGAATACACAAATAGGAATAAATGAAGTGCAATAGTTTGTATGGTTGCAAGGAATTCCCTTGGTCAGGAAATTTTCTAGCTTTGCTTTCACAACACTGCTGTCTAAGAACACTCTGATACACAAATTACAGAGGCTTAAACCTCTTTCTATGACCTATACGAAAACCACCACTATGGGGTCGTGTTCATGGGGGATTTCCTACAACTGACACAGCTTTGTATCTTGAGAGTGTCGTAGATTTCGTATTGTTTCTTATCACTCACATCACATTTTTGCACCTCTCTTTGCCCAGGAATAACTTAACACAATTAAAATACAGCCTGCAATTATGTCGTATTAATTAATGTGTTTGAGAACCCAACATAAAGATAGTGAGTGGATCAGGAGACAACCAAATCTGTTATTTTGACACTTTGAAAGAAAGCTTTTTGAATCTGTTAATTTGCCAACCACAATAGCTTCTGTACAAAATGCTGTTTTCCCTACGGAAGTTCACAATTATTTCTAATGCAACGCTCTCCATCATGCAGAGACGAGGCCAAGCACACCCCAAATCCCATCCTTGACTTCAGCACCGCACCACCGCAATGGCAGCCATCGCTGTAGGCTGATGGTTAACATCACATTCCATCATTTCTCACTGTGCACAGCGCTACCGAACCCTCACAGCCTATCTGGGCTCCACGGACACGGAGCTCGGGCGGTATGGGAAGCACATCCTCAGCACTACAGGAAGCACTGCGTGAGTTCAAGTAGGGTTCACTCGGCTCAGGGTTCACAGCACAGTCGTGTTGAAGGCAACAGAAGCTTCCAGGACTCTGCAGCTTAAGAGAGGCTCCCCGACACACTTACATAAAGTTGTCTCTCAAACACAGAGCTTTTACTTGGCGCTTTGTGAGGGATGCAAAACAGGCAGGCATAAAGGGAAAGCCAGGTGCATATAAATCTTGAAGGCAAGAGGGATCTTGCAAATCTTATTTCTTCTCTCTGTTCACCCCAGGTCGTCATACAACTGAATATAAAACCCGGCAAATGTTATTTTTGTATCGAGAGCAGCAAAGGAATTGTACTGTAAATTTGCCCTGATTCACCCATGCGAGGGACCAATTTGGCAGATCATCCATCTTGTTCACTGTACACTGTCAGGGATGGCATGAATTCCCTACATGATAAACAGATTTCTTCTCAGGTCTGCGTCCTTTAACCCACAGCAAGGTCAGAATTATGGCTGCCTGGCTAATAAACAGCGCGCCACTCGCTCAACTTGCCTCTAATTTTGTCCCTTGTGCCAGCTTACACAAATCTTACTGAGTAACTAGAGCAGCTGCAAATTTCCTACACGATTCCTCATCCGTGCACTGCAAAGCACTCGCGTGCACGGAGGGCAGAAAGAATCCCAAATAAAAACCACCCAACACCCATGCAGGAGTCAACGGAGCGTTCGGCAATGCCTCCTCCTCCCTCTCCTTCCCTGCCCAGCCTAATTATGTAAACAGCAGAGGTAATCTCTGCCATCATCTATCACTGCAATGCTCGATGTTGCTCACATATCAGCTTATTTATTTTTTATATCGCATAGCAAGAGCTCGCTTGAATTTCGTTTTTAAGACCAATCTGCTGCTTATTTACTCAAAAAGGTAGGATTATGTGGATCTAATTTTGGAAGGCAGTACAGATGACAAACTGTGTTTTTCCTCCCAACGAAAGGCAAGGGTAGAGTGGTTCCAATGAGACACAATGTGCATAAACCACAAATAACTCCAAATATGTTCCCCCATTCACTCCTGGCGCTGTTCCATTATGGAGAAACACTTTAAATGGGATACAAATATTGGGAGGGAAAGGTCCGTGGTTTGGAAAAGTCAATTCGGTAATCGAATAACGCAAACATTCCCACTAACCTATGAAAAAATTAAACAGACGTTTGGAGCACCACTCATTGCCGACAGAACAAAGGGACAATGGGAGCCGCTCACTATTATGAATTAAACTGTCAATCTACAGTCATTTCAGATGTTGTATGAAATAATTTGTCTGCGTTCGGCTCTCCCCGGTTCCTCCCAGGACAACAAAACAAGCTCAGGACACGTGAAGAATACACACCGAGATTCCCAAATCCATCGGGGCCCAAGGATGGCCATGGGACTCAGTCCAATGAGGGCACTTAAAACGATTAAGAGCTTGGTGTAACTTTTGCACACCTTCAGGTTGATTCTGACAAGTGCCATTAAAGATTCAAATGCCCCATAAATGCATTTAGGGGACTCAAACCTTCTAAAGCTGTAAATACAACCAAGTCATGGAAGGCCAAAGCCATGTCCTAATGTTACTCATTTGGAATTCATTTTTGGGCGTAGGGAAGTTAGGCATTACCAAGCCACTCTTAAAAGCACATTTGTATGTGCAAATAAACAAGGATCAGATGCAGATCAAGTACTGACAGCTGACATCCAGCATCAGAAACACCTGGCAAGGGAGACTGGCCTCCATCCATAACTAAAACACAATGACTACTGGACACCAACACCAAGTATTTCACGGTTAAAGAAAGCAGGAAAGGACAGTGAGCTCCGGGCTCACTGATGGGGAGCCTTCAGGTCTCTGAAGGCAGCTATGTCTTTATGAAGAGAAACACATCTGATTTAGTTTGAGGGAACCTGGGTGCATTAGCTGGGCAGACAGCACTGCTGCTAAAACATACAACCCTTATCCTCGTGTCAGGAAATTCTTCACTTTTGTTTTTTCCTACTACAGCCATAGAGGGGGACACAGAACCTAAAAGAAATGAATGAGTGGAAACAAGGTCAACATGATACAAGCGCCCCCCAATTCTGTTTTCTTTCTAAGTACTATTTCCAAATAGAAAATCACTTCTTGAATAACCAGCCTACTGCTACAAAACCCAGCACCGCATTACAGCTTGCCCATCCCTCCTTCTACTGTGCCCCTATCAGGAGACTGCACACAACTCAGTGTGTGTGAGCAGGGTCTGTCTGAGCTCCTTACAGAACTGGCTGAGAACTGTAACAAACCGCCTTTGTCTTAATTATATGAACAAAGAAAATCTGTTGTGACCTTGCATTCCTCATAGCAATGGATGAAGCCAAACCACACTCTGGTTTCATTCCTCTCTACACCTTAACCAGTTTTTATTATGATGGTGTTTAGAAAATGTGAGACAGCCTGAGAGAGCCTCAGTTCATTACTTACGGTGTTTATCCTAACTTTAACATTAGATTCCCCTGTTCCTCTCCAATGACAAGATTTACCATTCTCATGCTGGGGTCAGATCTCCATTACCAGCTCCTGAATTGCCTCAACACTGTCTGTAAGTCCTTTGGACTGTCATTATCCCACCAAGGCCCATTCTGGTGATGCACAGCAACTCCTCCACCTGCAGAACACAACTTTTCCACCGCAGCCTCTGCACAGAAGCAGCAGGACAGCCTGCACCCACAGCACACACGTCCACACAGAGTACTCTGTCCTTTGTCTGCCTGGGAACTGCTGCATTGCCAACGTGAGCTTAGCTTATAGGCTTCCAAGTGACTCAGGGGAAACAAGGGACGGAGCACAGAGAAGTTGGGGAAGACCAAGCAAAACGCAGAAGGTATTTAGGGACCTCTAAAAGGATTATGAAAAATACTATATCTAAAGACAGCAGGCAGACAACAGCTGCCTTAAGTTTCGGGGAGAAGTGGATTGGAAAAGCAGATCCACTGTAATTTTCAGAGACAAATCTCTGTAGTTTATCTGATCCACTATTTAAATTTCAATACACAGCCCTCTATCCGCAGTAATAATAACCTAAATTCCATTTAGTGTTCATTTGAGCAGTCAGGATAAAGTCATTTCTTATTATCTCCCCACTGTGTAAAAAACAGCTTGAAGGTAGGAAGTCAGCAAGCATTTTCACCAAAAAGTAATTATTGTAAGTGACATTTTTACTGCTGGCATGCCATAAGGCGAACTGCGCATTTGGAAGGACAAGTTGCTAAAACAAAATGACAGGGTACTCCGTGACATTCCGACAGGAACCCAAACATGATTTATCCAGCGCTCGCTTTGACGCACCGCTTCTCCCGCTGTCCGCAGCCCGGGCTCCAGGTCTGCGCCATCCAACCCCGAGTTGTCCCCCAGGAACGGCAGGGCTGCAGATGTGCCATGCAGGGCGGTGAGCAGCCCGTGCTCTGCTCCCTTCCTCTATGGTGATTCGTACAGAAGGTGAAAGCAGACGGATACGGATAGGAGATTTCTTGGCAACCTCTTGAAAGAGCATTTGATACTTCAGGGCCCGCCTTCGCCTACTGGTACAGATGAGTCAATGGACAACAGCAGCCTGGCAGGTCGCCCGAGATCCCAGTATCTCACACTGGGATGGGGTTAGGATCCGCTTCCCCTGTTTCCAGCCATTGGGCTGCCCAGTCTGTGGACCAAAAACGCATTATTGTGTTCACCAGCACGTGGAAATCCCAGGCAGAGCTTTTGCTCCCCATCTCCCACCTAACTGTAACCCAACAGCTCTTCCCATTAACAGAGCACAGGTTCGGTCTCTAATACATCAGATCAGCATTCATGGAGAACGCTGCCATACATCCCTCTTCTGACTAATTAAACACAAACACCCCTGAATGCTGAACGTTTTCTCACAGGTAGCATTCTTGGTGGATTTATTTTAAGGGTATCCATCTTGCCTACCTACAGCATGCAAATTAACGTGGCTTACAAAAATACAATCCTCCCTGGAGTTATCAACTCCCCCAGCTATATGTAGGGAGCACGAAAAGCTCCCTCCAGCGTGCACACAGAAAGATACCACGTGTGTAGGTACGTACAGCCATACTGCAGCAAGTGCTTGCCACACTTACGGTTACAGACTCCCACTGCGACCCTGGGGATTTTGTTTGTTTGTTTCACAAACGTTTTCACTTTGGGGAAGATGTTATTTTGGGTTTTGGCTCGGGGAGATTTCATGTGGTTGGGGGAGGGATCAAAGGAATTGCTCCTCGGGGAGGCGCGCAGAGGTCTGCATGTCTGCACCAAGAGGGGAGGAAGCAGCGTGGGTAACTCCGGGATCAGCAGGGCAGCAACAACACTCCCTGTCCTGCACAGCAAAAGGATCATACAGACGTTAAAGACAAGCACACAGAACCAGTTGGATGAGCAGGGTTAAGTGCTGAGAGTACCTGAACATTCTGCACTGTTGAAGGATTGCAGGGTGTTGCAGCAATTCTATGTTGCGTGTTCTATAATTACATTAGCTCTATCCCTATACTAAAAAATAAGACGTTAACCATTTCAGAAGGCAGGAGTTAGAGCAATGTGAAGTCAGCACAGGGTTGGCATTAGAGCCATGTAGAAAGCCTGACAGCCGGACATGCAGAAGTTCTCAGTGAAGCCAGGTGACGGATTCCCCTCTCAACAAAGGCACATCCCAGCTGCCCCACAGGCAGCCTCGAGGTGCTGCCTCACACCCAAACCCCATCAGAGAGGCGCTGTGTCCTGCTGATGCACAATGCCTCGTAAGCTGGAAGGTGTGGGCTGCAGACTGCTACCTGCTGGGACCTGCAGATACCGAGGATCCTGTGCAGAAGGATGCACCTTAATTAAAGAGGCACAGAATCACAGAATGGCTTGGGCTGGAAGGGACCTCAGACAGAGACACTCAGGTCAGCCCAGCAGCCCCAGAGCCTTTTCCAGCCTAAAGGATGTCCATGGAAGAGGTGAACAGCACAGCAAGCATGCAGGACAGCTTCCTCAAATGCCTACCAGCTTGTGCACAGGGTCCCGAGGTACAGCTTTTGCACTGAAAACTGCTGACTGGTGGGTTTTCACCTTCCTTAACAATTAACAACAACCTTTATAAAATGGAATCAGATTTTAATTTAGATGATTAATGGCAAAATCGTGGCGGCTTCAGAAGAAATTCCTCTGCTCTGCTAATCTGTATTTAATATGCAGATTCTTCCTTATTTCTTGAACTTAGTCAGAAGTCAATATTTAGCAGTAACTGTTGGAAAACGCCTTCAATAACCTTATTATTAGAACAGCTTGTGTGCACAAGCTTTAGTCAGGATTTTCTGAATATTAAAACAAATATGTCACGAAAGCAATCAATCAACGTGCCACGGTTACATTTCTAGTCTACTCCAAATAAACACGTGCACAATACCTTTTGGAAAGCAGAGCTTGCAGAGGCTCTGCTGCACCTTCTGGTGTCTTTGCTGACGATGACCTTGTGCTTAGAGACTGACTTTGGGGTATGTGCACCCTTTTGACTGTTTGCTGTCCTCCTCTATGGTAAGCCTGAGCGTGGAGGTATTTCTATGCCCTCCTTAGGATTTTAACCTGTTGTCTGCTCCAGACAAGCGCAACGCACTATATGCACTGTGCATCCCATCCTGCATTTATCCACATTCCCTCCTCTAAGCCACGTGCCATGGGCAGGATGCTTATGGGATGGATCCGAGGCGAAGGTCTGGATTCCCTCCCCAGCAGGCCCAGCTAACGACCACAGCAGTGCTCTTCAAAGCAAGCACCCCTTAAAAGAGTGACCCCAAACACCTCCTCTTCAGGAGCAGCACTGGCAAAAGTACTGAAACAAAATGACATTTACACTGCATGCAACAATATTATAGAAGCGATTAAGGTACATTATTTTACACATCCTCATAATCTCTCCATACTGCTTTACTTAATTTGTGATAAAATTGTTGAGAAAGGGTACTTAATGTAGGACAGTCAGTAAAAGTAATTTATCATCTTCCCGCTTCGGTGCTCACGTTATCAGCGAACTCATTTTCTGCATTCATCATGCAATCAGCCTATTATTTGCATATTAATCAGGCAGTGGACCATGAAAGAGCCGCATCCCAGCCAAATGCTGCACTATCTCAGGAGGAACACTCAGTAATTATCATACATCAGTGTTATGATGTGGTAATTGATTATAACATCTTTCTGTTGCCCCTGGGGAGTCCCACTGCTAACCCAGCTTCAGGCACTCTGTGCAGATTTTTCTCTGAAAATTAGAGGAACCGTTGCTGTCCTTTCATTAGATGCTTTCTCTACCTTTACAACAGGCAGCTCTCTCAGCAGCTCCAAGTCACTTCTGCCTTTTTTTTTTTCCCCCATTTTTAAATGAAACCTTCATTAGGAAAAAGCACATCTGCCTCGTATTAGAAAATGTAAGGAAAAAGCCAAACAAACCCAACCACCCTTAAACAACAGTTGGGCTTGTTCCTGTCCATCCTCCCTTTCAAGGTCTGGTGGTTTTTTAGGTACTGGTATTGCTTACATAATGCCTTTCCCATCAAACACAACAAAATGTTGCAACTTCAATAGACAGTAATTGCAAAGTTCGTATAAAGGCAGTTAAGCTGCTTTATTTAGGTGCCAAATGAGAGGCTAATTTTGGTCCTCTCGTAAAGGACAAATGAAACATCTGCCAGTTCAAACTTGCACTATTTTTAGGATCCCAGTTCCAGGGGGGTAAAAAGAGAGAGACAAATACGAAGCACCACTGTAGTTACAGGGCAGTTAATGCCATACCTCATTCGTTTGTGCAGAAGCAGATGGGGAGAGCTAGGTGGGGGAAGGCTCCCAGCCCAACCTCCCTTTGGCAAGCAAACACGCTGGGGTGGATGCCACAGGAGATGCTGTAGGGAGCAACTGGGACAGAGCTAAGCGTGCCTGGGTGCTGCGGCGAGGCTGGATGACCTACTGGGAAGGCTGGAGAGAGGAACTTGTGAGGACAACATGATGCTCCAGAGCAGCTCTGTGCCTTTGGACAGCCCCGTCGGAGGGATCTGGAGCGCTGACACCAAATGGGGACGTTCTGCCAAGCTCAGGCCGTGCCAATGAGTGGAACCAGAAAGATTATTCTGGGGAACAATCACTCTTTCCAAGCACACGACTCACAGAGCCACAAAAAAACGTATTTTGAGTTGTTATTAGCAGTATCTTAAAGAAGTGTAGAAGTGGAACATTTAAAGATCAGGCTTACTTTTTGTTTCTGATTGTCGCTGGACTTCCTCCTTTCATTAGGCTTATTAATTAGACATTGTTCTATTTGCACTGTTACTTAAATTTGATTTCAAATGCATTTTGTTTTCAACGCCAGCTCTGTTTCCTATCAGATTTCAGACAACCACAGGATTCTTTCCTGTGCTGTTCCTTTGGAGGGCTGTTGGCTGATTTTAAGACCTCCAAGACCTACCACATTTGGTGAGACAAAGTTGTCAGTTTTTCTCCCTTCCTGCTGCACCCTTCAATGCAAAGGACAGGCCAGAAAGTAGCTTAAAAGATATTAATTTTATGGCAATTTTCTTTTTTTTTTTTTCCTTCTTAGGAACAATTTGATATAAGTAATGCATAACTCTTTATAATCATAAGAGGATTTTGTTGTTTGAATCTAACAGGCTGCTTATTTCCCTGCTCCAGAGCTACTCTGTGCAGAAGACAGCTGCCTCATAGCTCCATCCCCATTATAAAATGGAAATAACAACCTGCACATTCATTGCCAGCACACCTCTTTTTCAGTATTTTGGGAGGAAAATAGCCCATTATCTGTTCTTTGAGTTGAAAGCAAGGCAATTTTCATCCCCAGAGGAGCACGGTGTGACTCAGCGGGCAGCGGGTGGGGATGGTACCTGGGAGGGCAGCTCCATCCCAGCAGCTCCATCCTGCTGGCAGCAGTTCCTGTATTTCCTCTTCCCATAAACAACCAGCGAGCTCCTGCCAGCTGCCAGAGCCTCCCAACAGCAAAACTCCCCATCTCTATGGAGCCCTCCCGACCTCTCCTGCAGCTGCCAGCCCACGGGGATGGAGCCCAGCCACTGCCCCAGCTCCTGACCCCCCCGGAGCTGTGGCACGGCTGTGACAGCTCTGCTTGCCTTTCAGTGCTGCTCCAGTTATTTTTGTATTTGGCTTTGTAACGTAGCAGCTCTGTGCCTTCCACCCGGCTCCACTGCAGTTGGCAGCTGGAGGGAGGATCCCAATGTACCCAGGAAGAAGAGAGCAGGCACGGGCCCCTGTCATAGAGGCTGCTTCCCTCTGGATTAGCAATGGTGGGAACAGTAAGCTCCAATAATTAATGAAACGAGATAATAAGTAATGAACAACAGACTCACAGAATGAAGGGACCTCACAGCCCACCCAACCCCAACCCCCTGCTGTGGGCTGGTTGCCTCCCACCAGCTCAGGCAGCCCAAGATCCCATCCAGCCTAGCCTTGGGCACCTCCAGGGATGGGGCACCATAGCCCAGGGCAGCAGTGCCAGGGCCATCTTCATAGCAAAGAATTTCCACCTGGCACCTAACCTAAATCTTCTCTCTTTTCGTTTAAAGCCATTCCCTCTTGTCCTGTCACTATCTGCCTGTGTACGAAGTTGTTCTCCCTCTTGTTGATTAATGAAATGATGGAAAGCAGAACTTACAGAGCTCTGATATTCAGCACCCATGGGGAGCAGGGATGCTTGGACCGGTACCAAAGGGAAGTGGAAATACCTATTTACAATCAGACTGGGAAACTTCTTGGAAGCGGCCACCACCAACTCACAGCCACGCTTCAGAGTGAATTAAATTTGTCTTCAGAATACAGCAGGAGTCTCCTCTTGCCATATTAATGTGAAAAGTGTGTTGGTGCTTTGTCATTGCAATTCAGCCGCAAGGAATATCTGCCTAGAAAATAGCGTTCACTCCGTGACTACAGCTATGACCACAATGAGGATGGAGTCATCTTCTGCAAGTTTAATCACGGGGTGGCTCAGTGCGCAGAAAGGAATGCAACCAGGACAGGAATCCCTCCCCACATCCCAACTATTCACCAAGCATCCCTGATGGACAAAGGGCTGCGAGGCAGCGTGTGCAGGACAGACCCAGGCGACAGGCAGGAGCGAGCAGGTGATGCCCAGTAATGGCATCCAACGTTACGCTAAGAACTAACTTGATGCTCTGACTTCATGCTGCGTTCCCAGGTCCCAGCGAGGTGCCCTGACAGCAATTCTCCCAGCTTTACTGATACCAGAAAAGTTGCCAGGAAGGTTTTCATGGTCCAAATGTCAGAGAAATGGCACAGAATACGATCACATGCACTACAGACAGACTGCAACAGCTGCCCGTACGAGGAGCCAACTGATATCCCTTGGTTTGAAATCAAGACAGCCAGGGCCAACTGCTGCAGCACTGCGATCTCGAGCCCCACACTGAGAATGCGGAAAGCACCCAGTGCACACCACTGTGTTTTGGGGCTTATGGAGACAATGCTCAGCCAGCTCTGTGGTTCAGCTCCTAACCCCTGCACCCAGCACAAAAGGAGGTAACTTCTCGACCAAACGCAGACTCAAAACCTGTCATCAGACAGAACCCACCCAGCCCAGGAATTCCCAGCTATTAGAGAGCCACGTGATTCCTCTTCTCTCCCATTCTACAGGCCACATTAACCAGAACCATTTCATGCCATGCGCAATTTTGTTCACTCAGAACATCCGCAAATCACTGCAAAACAATCTCCCTCCTCCTTCCAATTCACCAGCAAAGCACAGCTCACACTGGGGAAAATCCAGCAGCACCGCCAGCTCAACTGCTGGTGGCACCTCTGGGTGCTGAGTGCTCAGCTCCACAGCCTGCCCCCCATCACAGCCTACAGCACCAGCAGAACAAACCAGTAAAACCAGTGCAAGGAGGGAAACCGCAGGCCACGCTCCACTGCCTCCATGTGCTACAGAGCCCCGTATGTGTCGGGATGGTAATCTCAGAATCATCCCCTATGTGGGCTGCAAGGCTGAGATGCTCTCTGTGCACTTGATTTCTCCCAGAGCAGTGAGTGTGGCAGCATCCCGCTGCCAGCAGACGAACAGGAATTGCTACCTGGTGCACAGCAACTTCCTGCCCACCTGGCAGCCTCAGAGCTGAGAGCTGCTACAGGAAGGAGCAGCATAGAAATGAGAAGGTAAGGCACGCCTGGCTCTGTTGCCATTCCCCAGTATGTCTCAGCATCACAACTACAGCACAACACACACTGCATTCTGACTTCTTTTCAGATTTCTTTCCCAAGTGACGATAAGAGGTAATCTCCCTGTTGCTACAAATGTTTTATGTTGAAAATAAAGCTTTTATGCATATTTTAGTTGATCTAAATACAGTAGATCTCGGGCTTTAAAATCGCCAGATAATACACAATTATCTCCAGCTAGATTCTGATTTTGAAACAAGCCCTAATTAGCTCCCCATTTTATGCCGCTATAATCCTTTCCTCAACTCCCATGAGCGCTACCATTGCTAAGCAGCATGAGGTTAGGAATGATGGATGATACCCAGAAAGGAAGACAAACAAAAGGGAAATTCAGAATCCCCTGAGATCACCCGCAGCTGTATCGGCAAATGAAGATTTCCACATTAGGTCATAAGACGACCCTTACAGAAACACATACCAAAAAGGCACGTCTTTATCCCGCTGAGTATTTGCTAGTCTTTAATGTAGTATATCGAGAGTACACGTCCTTCACAGAGGATATGCACTAAAGTGAGTAGGAATTCAGCCTGCCTGGGAGTAGCTCTGAGATGAACAGCAACAGAAACATTTTCTCCATGCCGTGTAGATGCTCACTACAGATAGAAGGGAGTAAAACGAACCAATACGGGCTGTACACAGCGCAAGTATTCAGCCAAACATCCGAGCGCACAAACCTCCTCCTGACACGTGGCTACCTTCCAAACCCAACCCAGCCCCGATCAGCAGTAATGCAACTAAATAAGGGCCAAATTCATCGTGAAAAAACGCTGATGCGCCTGGGTGACACTAATTCCACTTTTTTCTTCCATGTGATTTGGTCCATGCTTTTGACACATAAATCATTAAAAAGGCAGATTTACCCAGGGGCATTGGAGCATTTAGGTGGAAAGAAGTACACAGAAGAAATGCTAGGAAAGGCACGGTGATCCTATTTTTGGCCACCCAGGGTATGGACGCCGCTTTCGTGCGCAAGGCGCTCACCACGACTTGCACAGAGCTCTCCTCATGGCCAAAGCCTTCGCTGAGCTCACGGCCCTCAATACAGATGGGTGTATTTGGTTGGAACTTTGGTACAGGCTGATTTCAGAAACGCATCAATACAGCTCGCGGGGAAGAAAAATGAGCCTGCTTTATCTCTAATTACATCTATATAACGCTTCCCCATTCGTCCTCGCACACAAAAGGCTGATGGGTCCATCTGTCCACGTGTAACAATGGAAAAGTACCGGACAAAAGAACAGATTTTCATGAATGAGGTGTTAATCAAAACCTTATGATCTGGAAGCATAACTAACTGGGTCAGAAATCCAGCAAATCCCGCTAGTTTGATAGAACAGTGCCAAACAGTAATGAAAATACTCACAGCTAATAAAAGTTGGAGACGTTACTACACGTGTTGACACTCCGCACACTGAAGACCTTCTTGGCAAAGCACTCAGGAGCCACCGAATGCATTAGTTTAATTTCACCCCTTTCCCTTCCCGCATTCAACAAGTCCTGAGCCAATTACGACACGCGGAAAAGGCTGCAGACCTTTTCCCATTTCAAAGCCGTTCTGATTAATTTCTATTTTAAAATCACACGGACGCAGCCCCTTCTGCCTTCATTTTCCTGGGAAACGTCTCGGAGGACCTGAAAATGGTGGCTGTTCCTTTCTTCCCTTCTGCCCTGCAGTGGAGGATCCTTCACCAACGCGTAATTATTTTTACCTTTTCCAAACTATTTGCTGCGCGCTTAATTACAGAACAGCTGCTAATAGGAGAACATCACCAATTACTCATTCAAACACCCCTTTTGTTTGGCACGGTGTCACAACCTCCTCGTTCCTCCGCACACGGAGAGGTGCTGAGAAAAGAACGTCTCGCGGAACAATTTTGTTTTTAATCATCGGGAAGGAGAAAGGAAAAGGGCGCGAACCCATTTTCTCATTTGTAAGTTTGCTTTAAGGAAAGAAGGACAGCGATCATCAATAATGGGGTTTTATTAGCCGATAGGAACCCGCCGCCTCACACCGTAGGAGCTCAAGGGCAGGAGCTGACAGACGAGGCTGGGAGTGTGGGAGTGGAGCAAAATATCACAGAGGCAAAACTGAACTTCCTGAAGGAAATGGCTTCCAGCTACCACTGATCCTCCCGGGGATCCCCAAGGTGGTCGGATTTTAATGCTCCGGGCTTGTCTTTCCATCTTTTATAATTACGGTTAGTCATAAATATGATGATTAGCAATAACAATGCAGCCTTTTCCCAGCTCCTCTGATTTCAAATTCCTCTTCAAATGGCCATAATTAATTACTCATATTTTCCATGCTGTCTCAGGCATTTATAACGGTTACTCTTGCGCAGTATTGATGCTACAAAAAGAAGTCAATGGCAACTCCTAATGAACAGCAGCATATGAAATGTCGTAGGAAACGTTCACGTTCGCTAAACGCTTGCCTTAAGTAACAACAGCTCCACGGCTGCAAATAATCTCTCCCATTTTGGTTTTGTTTTCATGCCTTGTTTTTTTTTTCCAGGGGCACATTTGTGCTTTTATCTATTTGTTTTTCAACTGCTCTTAAGAAAGAACACGGACTGAATATCATCACAGATTTTCTTCTAGTAAAACCTTTTAGGATGCAAAATATTTTCCCATTAGCAAGGAAAAACAGTTTGGCTGGGATATTCAGCATAGACCCAACAAGCTCCAGAAAAGAAGAGCTTCAGAATGGCAGGAAGGTGAAAATCAAGATAACCCACACTGCTCTGTGTCCTCAAACACCACAGCTCTCACATACAGGGCATGGAGCGGGGCACAAGTATGCGTCTGGAGCACAGAACAGCCCGAGTGGTTGCCGTGAGTGAAGCAGATCATTGCTAAGAGGTCTGTGTGGGTAGAGTTTGGTATCTAACAGCAGGAACACAGCTGTTCTGCTCCTTCCTATGCCGTGGCCCTCGTGGTAAAACCTTCAGCAATTCACTCCTCTCTGACACTCATCTTTGTTTCATCTGCTTTTTTGCAAACGGGAAGGGGAGGGCGAAACGAGGTTGGCTCGGAATACAAAACGAAGCTCGAAGCAGAAAGATGTAACGTGGTCTTTTCCCACCTTCCAATTAACCAAGCAGATTTTGTGCAAACGAAAGTGGAAAAAGATGCCAGCGAATGAGGCAGGCGGGCTGTGCAGATCGCATGACAAACGAAAGGCTTGTTTTACTGCCATTGTCACATGTCAGCCTGATAAGCTGAACCATGGTAAAAAAAATCCTACGGAGCCAAGGATCTTTGAGATCAGACAGAGTCTCTTCATCTAATATATGCAGCTAAATATGGGCATTCCCTACATCTGCCGTAGCAACAAGGAGGGAAGGAGGAATTAACTGGGTTAATAAAAAAAAAATTGAAGGGTCTCCTGTATGATACAACAAAACAAGAGAAACCTCTCGGCATCAAAGCAAAAGAAATGCAACAAAAGTACAGAGAATTATTTCAGAGCAAATCATTGAAACCAGCTGATTACCTGAGCTTGCACATCCCTGCTGTAGGGAATCCTGTAATGATGTCACAGAGTGAAGGACTAGATAAGAGAGGAGAGGAAAATCAGGGAACAATAAAAGGAGATGCCAAACCACAAACTAAACAGTAAGCAGCTCAACAAATAGCAAACGGCTGAGCTCAGCGAGGGCACACTGCTCATACAAGTCAGTGGCACTGTAAGGGTACTACCGAGGCCAAGCTCTAGCCTGGCCTTTCTGCATCGGTGGCTATTAGGATAAGAGAGAGAGTCACAATAAAAGCATAATTGCAACAGAGCATTCCCCCTTCACAGCTGAGTTCCAGCTCACCTCCTGAGACAGCAATCAATATTCTCCTAGGAACAGTAACAGTCCCCTATGCAACACTAGAAAACAGCGCACAACATTTTCCAGCTCTTTGGCCAAATTTTGTTGAATTACGTGTGGAATTCATGCCTACATAACATCGTCCTCATTGGGAACTCAATAACAGCTGCTTATCAATGAGGCAGAAATGAGCGCTCCGCTCCTCGTGTAGGCCTTCCCAGTGAGACTCCTAGGAGCCGGCTGGGATGCGAGGCCAGGCGCGGCCCTTCCCAGCACGTGGCTGAAGTCCTGCTCACTGCAACCTTAAAAAGATCTCCTCCTCAACTCAAACAACAGAGTGGAATTTTAATTACCTTGTCCTTGTTGCTGCCCTTGTGCAGGCAGGACACACTGTCCCAGCTCACCATTCAACCAGAGCTGCATACGAATAAATGGTTCTCGGCCTTTTTGTGTCAATTTACTCCATGGCTTTGGCCTGGAGAGCATGTCACTGACACTTCCTTGGGACAGCCCCAATACCTGAAGTGAAGCAACCAAGAAGGGCACGTTAAGACATTTGCTTTGAAGGGGGTAACTTAAGTCACTGCAGCTTCCTCTACTGCTACGCTGCTCAAGTCATTTTTAACGTGGACAATTAACAAAACTTGGAAATGACACGGATATGCACTGGGATGGAGATGCCTTTCCCCTGCCATTGCTTTGCTCTGGAGAGTGTTTTGTGCTGTGTTTTTTGTCCTGCAGGAGCAGCGGTACAAACAGCGAAAGGACGTACGAGATTTGCATGCTTTCCATACTGTCAAACACTTTCATCGGTTCTAACAGCAAACACAGCACAGCAGCACACAGAGGTAGATAAAACAGGGCCTGATTGTCATGTATTTTGTTCTCTAACGAAAATAACTGGGACTTCTGAGACTAGGCCTGCATTTGGTTCATTTCTTTGGTGTGAATTCTAACCATGTGTGTTCTCACCTGTAGCAGCAGCTGCTGCATGTAAGCAAGTATTCAAGAACACAGCCGTGCACAGCAAGGAGGGGTTCAGGTGGGCAGAATCCTCATTTGCCTGGAACCCAACACGGGATTAAAATTCACCCTTAATGCAAAGTGTCACAGGATCCTTAACGACCCTGAGAGGTCAGGCTCTCCATTTAGCATTTAGTGAAAAGGAAACAGGGCAGTGCCAGCTCCTTCTGCACCGTTAGAGCCATTCAATTCGTTATGGGAAGAAGGAGCACCGGGTGCCCACCACTCCTCACAGCCTGGAGCTGCTTTCAGGTGGTCAGGGGCTGGCAGCTCCACGTGTTCAGTGCTCCTTATCTCGGTCTGCATCTGTCATCAGGTGTGCTTAAACACCTGAGATGCCCAGCACCAGATGCACGAAACGGCTGGGAATTCCTGACCTCAGACTAAGGAGCTGGAAGGGCTTTTCCATGTGTTTGTTTAAATGCTCTTGTGCACATTTCCAAATAATAATAAAAAAAAAAAAAACAAGGAAAAATGCTCTCATGGCCATGATCTTCAATCAAAACAAATTTAAGGCTCTCCAGTCACGACAATGGCATTACTCAAATATTCCATGAACTCATTACATTAAGCATGAAATATTGAGTCTCGGTAATATTTGCTCCAGTTTTCCATGTTTCTAAACTCAGTGGCCCAGTTTCTAATTGCAAGGAACTGAAACCAACCTTTGTACAAAACCTGTGCAATTCACAGAAGGCAGGAAGCCCAACACTCTCCTTTATCATCCTGAACAAGAGCATTTTTTCATAACACACACGTGCATACCCCTTCCGTGGCACGGCTGTGTTAAACTGAGCCGTGCACTGATGGAAGGAGCATAAAGCACATCAAAACACCGGGGTAAGAAGAGAACCAATTCTTTACCTTTTCCCCAAAGATCCTTTGGCAGATGCCATTCTTTGCTAGCTTTTCTTTGACCTGCCGCGTTAGTTCTATCGTATCCACTTCCTGGTACATATAAATCTCATACTGCTCAGGTGTCAGAGGAGGAACTGAAGGTTTGGATGGCTTGGACAAGGACACGATAGGGGATGAAGGGAGGGGGCTATTCTGTGGCGTTTCACTGCGACTCGCCCCAGTCATGCTCAATTCAGAACTCTGCGAGTACGGAGATTCGGCGTTTGGCCACTCTTTCCAATACTCTGAAGAAGATGGTCCTTGGAGCTGGCTACGATCTGGCCTAGTCTGATTGCTGACCTTTTCTTTTCCACCACTGGCTTCCTCAACTTTTATATCTTCGGGAAGAGCTGCATTTCTTCTCTCATGCTGCACAGTATTCCACCAATGGTCCTTCCAAACACCACCACGTCCCAACTCATTTTTAACATGCCTCAACATACCCTGGGCAGAATCACTTATTCCATGGAGCTCTAAAACAGGCGCCTCCTGCGGCTCCTTTTTGAGCCCAGAGAGGTTCTGCAATGCAGAGATACTGGAATCAGTAACAGATGAATGTTTCTTCAGGGATATGGCCAAAGGAGGATAGCTGGAAACCGAAGACATTGCAGATGTAGATACTAGTTTGGGGGACAGGATAGAAATGTCAGCTTGAGACAAAGGTGTTGTTTTTAAGGCAGGATCAAGGGCAGCCTGCTGTGCCTCCATTTCACGTCGGGCTTGTTGCAGAATGGATCGAATAGCATCATCAGAATTGCCACTGCTAGATGCAGAAGGCGGCTGAGCCGGCTCAGCTATGAAAAACAACCAAAAGACTAAATGCAACAGAGGAACATGCTTTATATATTCAACATGCGCTACTGTACATATTTTCCTGTATGAAAAAGGGCTGCAATAAATTTCTGGATGGGAGGGGCGGGGGGTGGGGGGGGAAGGAGGGAGTTTTCACTAAGCAAAGAGTCTCACTTTTCAAAGTAAGGTAAGATTTCCAAGGTTCTGCACTGGAAAATTGTTATCATTGCCAGAGGGCTGGACGTTTGCACACACTGACCCAACTGCAGGAGTCTGCTACCATTTGCATGCTTCCCACCATTGTAAAAATTATCCAACAAATGCCTTTGAAAACCAAGCCTTCGACTCCTCTTCTCCCACCCCCAAGTGGTCAATAACGCTTTATGATTCTATTTACAGAGTTATTTAGCCTTTCACTTCTATCTCCACAAATGAATCGTAATGCACTCAAAGCTGAGCACAGCTGCGTTCACCTGGGTGGCCTATTAATAACCTCTCACAGTGTAAATAAGGTGAATCTTTCTAACTCCAAAAATAAAACGCACAAATTAACACAAAGCAAGAAGTTTAGTAAAAGGCTTCATTATTTAATTTGACGAGCCCAAGTGTGCTTCTGCTTCCTGTTTTCTCCTTCCATGGTTTCAATCACTGAGATGAACAGCTCGACATAAACCAGACTGATGCCTCAATGCTACTCTGTGCCCCATTCAAACCTCCAGAACGGAGACATGGGTGCTCTTGGAAGAGACAGCACCTAAATGAGGTGCTGAGCGGTGAAGTGGGGTTCTGCAGCAGTTAGGGGACGAGCAGAGCCTGGAATGTGGGCATACAGTTATCTCTGCAGAACAGGAAAGCTTTGCAATGGCATCTGTTTCCACTGTTTAAGTTAGTTTCCACTGAGGATCCCAGCATTTGGAAACCAGTTCTTCTGAAAGCTACTCTATACAGAATGGGAGAAGTGAAGCATTCGGGAATCCCACACACCACAAACAGTGACCTCAAAGTGAAGTGAGGTTGTCCTATGCCTCACCTGAACACATTCGCAGATCTCCCTACCTTCCTTCCTGCCACACGCTGTGAGACACACGAAAAACTAAGAAGTGGGAGGAGAGAGTGGGGCCAATCTTTTCTGAGTTACCTACTGGTTTCATAGGGAGTTTGGAGGCTGAGTTAGTACTGAAAGGAAGTCCGACACGCTCAGATAAAAGCTGATACTGAACAGTGTGCTTCCAGCTTCCTGCACACAGCCCACATTTTTCTCTACGTCATCATTAGTGGCATAAACTCGTTTAAGTCATGTATTAGGAAGAATTTCACGTTTCGCCATGAAATGAGCTTAGCTTTCATTTCAAAGATGACTATCCAAAACTGCAAATCAGCGTTAATTTCTTAAGAAAATGAAACAGAAGCATTGCAAAGTAATGTCTACTTCAGCAGCAGCCCTCTAGATGTACTGCACACTCTTTTAAAGCTGAGAGAGCTGTGGAGTAGACACAAATATTAACTGCATGGCAGCATACAATGAGAAATTAAACTTATCTCAGGCCGAGATGTTAGACATTAATTAAATCTCTGGGAAACAAAATTCTTTTTGGACTTGTCAGCTCGTTCATTGAAAAAGGCCAATATCCTTACATTCTGTGACCAAAAATAAAGTCACGCTGGAGTCTGCCTGTGTTATAATTTGAGCACACAATGTCCACAGTAAGCTGGCAGTGAGGCTCTGGTAACTGCTGGCTGCCCTGTGAGCTTCACTCGGGCAGATCCTCTCAGCTCCCTCTCCCATGCAGCTGTGACCCTGGGGCCTGAAGGGGAGAGCTCTGAGCAAAGGCCCCATCAGCATCAATGTGTATTAACTTATCTTGGGCTGTGTTACAGACAGAAACCACTCCGCTAAATAAAGAAATTTTAAAAGGCACTTTAAACCTACATTCAAGGTTTTAAGAATATAATTAACTGACCAGAAAGCTCATGGTAATTGTTTTAATTAAATCCTGAAATAAAAGGAGCAAGAGACAAAATGAGGCCGTACCTGTTTTCTGTACTTGCAGCTCCCTTTTGGCTTGTTCAAGAATGGATTTGATGGCTTCATCAGAGCCAGTCTCTGTGGTTCGGATTCGGGTGGTTATATTACCTGAGGAGGAAAACAAAACTAATGACACTGGGAAAGCTTTTATTTGTTGGATTGTTTTTTTTAAACACAAACGCAGACAGTATATACTGATGTGCTGCCAGCATGACCTGACAGCAGCTCACATCGAACCCTTACCAACATCTACAACACCAAGAATGCCCTTAACACATCAGAGGAAAAACATCCTCATTGCATGAAAGTTGTCCGCCTGCTGCACTGAATGGCCAGAGCAGTAACGTCACCACAGGAAGAGCTATGTGGTCATATTGCATCTCCAAATATAACACACACAGGTCTGTATTTTTACCTTCCCTCTCCCTTTTGTTTTTTCTTTTTCTTTTTGGAGGGGGAATGGAAACAGAAGGGAAAAGAACTGGAGGGGAAAGGAAGACAGACAAAACCATCAGCTCAGGAACCATCCTTGAAAACTGCATCAGCTACCAGGCCAAGCAGAACGAGTGCACATTCAGATCAGAACAGAAGTTCAAAAACCTGGATACGGGAAATCAGAACTAATTTGTGCCTTTCTAGAGGCTGGCACACGAACAGAAGCAGTCATTTAAGCACCGATACCATTTGAAGTACTCTCCAGCTAGGAGCTATTGCCCGTGTTTTGTTCACTCTTTTCTTCCCTTTGTTTTTTCTTTTAACCACCATGGGGAGAGAAAGAAGGGAAAATTCCTAAGACTGGGAAACTACTGCACTGTTCGTTAATAGATTGTCAACTGTAAGCGAGCTGCATCATTTCTGACTGAAATCAGAATAACTGGGGGGGTTTGAGGTAGGAGCTTTTGTTTTTGTCTGGCTAAAAGCAAAGTTCTGCAGCTGATCTATTACACCGCAAAACGTTCATACTTCAGTGATAACGTACTGATCTGATGCTCCCCTGTCTTTTTGTTCAGTCTCTTTCATACACCATACTACAGAAAGCACCACGCTAATTTATCAGCTGATCCAAGTGTGTTTGTCAACGTAAGCCCCGTGAGGAGTAAGAAGGAAAACTGAGAGCAGAAGCAGAATGCAGCTGATCTTGGATTACACACCACTGTGCAACCTCCCTGCTCTAAAATAACAAAGATGGCAAACGGAGCATTTCAGTAGACGCAGTGATTTTTAAAGCCACTTCTATCGCTTATCTCTCTATCTGTGTATCTAGTGAGGAGGAGAGCAGAAAAAAGGATCCCAACAGGGTTAAGTTAGTGCAGCAGCAGCAGAATTAGAAAAGCAAAGTGCCGGTCTAACCCATGGTTTGTTTTATACTTACTGTCTGTTTTTCTATCAGATTCCAGGCCAGAATCAAACTGCACAGTTTTAAGGAAACACACAGCTAAAGCACACTCCACTTCCTACGTATTGACTGCAAAGAAAAACACCTGCCTGTGACGTACCTTCAGACCCATTTCTTCGTTTCGGTACTTCCTGAAATAGTCTGTTCAGGTTCTGGCCTGGATTCTCTGTTGAAAAACAAGTTTGGTAAGAACAAAACAATCAGGGGATGGTTGCTCTGACATCATAGGCTGTGTGACATGAGAGGATAGCAGACTGTCTCTAGAGACGAGGGTTCAAGCGTTCCTCGAACCCTCGAGTCTCTGTGTGAGCGCTGGAGGAGCTGGCTACTTTGGAAGAAGCAAGGCTGGCTGATTTGTTAATAAAGATTACAGCTACGTTCGGAAAGGAGATTAGACAGATATAAATAAATGTCTAGAGATACCAAAAATGAAGAGGTTAAAGATGGGCAGATAATCCCCTCAAGTACAATCATCAAAAGGAAGAGCAGATTATAAATCTAACAGCGTTCACTTTCAATTAAACAAAATCTAGACAAATCCTGCCTGTCCTTTCCAATAGTTCTAGACTGTAAACAACTTACTTTTCAGTTTCTCTAAATGTAAATCTCAGTCTCTGGTTAAGATGAATCACAACGAAGTGCGTGTGTTATTTCTTAAAACCACCACCCTACATATGCAAAGCTGCTTTAAATTGGCTTCCTTTTTTAATCAGTCATTTCATGCATCACCTACGATATTTTGTCCGAACACTGGGAAAAAAAAGTCACAAGACACAACAAAAATGGTCTCAATAAACAGGAGAACAGAGAACTGCCAACTATTTCTGATGGCAGCAGCCAGAGACCCCTCCTCACTCCGCACTGCAGTCAGTGTCCCAGCTCCTTGTCCTGGCTAGCCAGTGGCTAACACGTTGGCCAAGGCACGAACCCGCCCGGCGCTGGAAAGCACTGCTACAAAGCTGTACTTTCTGCACCTTACTGATCGAGGTGAGAACAGCAGCAATGCACAAATGGCCTCAAACGCGGAGACCTTCAGCTTGTTTGCACTTGCAACTAAGAGGAAAACAAGGCAAGTCCCTCGGCCGGTGAGCGCTTACCTCTTTGTCTACCCTGGATGCTGCGAAGAGCCAGGATGTTCTGCTCGTCCGACAGGAACTGCTTCATCTTATGAAATGGCTCCTTGCCTCTCACAGTCAGTTTATTCCATGGCTTTGGCCGGGCTAGTATCTCACTCACAGACCCTTGCGACAGTCCCAACACATAATGTCCAAATATCCGCTGTCCAATATTGTGCTTGATCAACTGCTCTTTCACCTGACGTGCAATTTCGGCCGTGTCTATCTCCTCGCCTTCGGAGATGCTCCCAGCACTTTCTGACTGGCTGGGAGACGGGGCCATGCCATTTACATCCGGACTTTGTTGTAATGGACTTTGGGAAGAGATGGAGTTTGTGCTGTAAGGACCTGTTGAAAAAATCATGCTTGTGCTTCCTGCTTCCTGCATTGCCTTGGAGTAGAAGGACTGCATTAGCTGTCGCTGGAGGAGAGAGTTTAGTGCAAATTTTCCTGTGGAGGCCAGGGGTAAGCTGGGGCTTGCCAGGGATGAGCTGAAAAAGTCTTGACTTAAACCCGTTGGTGAGAACTGGTGTGTACCATTAGTATTGGAAGCCTGCTCCCCCGCGTTGCGGAGCAACTGAGAAGGAGGGGAAGCCGGCAAGGTTGCAGGACGCTGACTCTCAGGCTGGTCTTTCCCTTTTCTCCTGGCTGACCCTACAAGGAAGGTCAAACATAATGCATTATGGGGGATTAAAGAGGGAAAAACCAAGATAAAAAATGCAAAGTTTGCCCCGCAGAGGGAAAAAGTGCAGGTTGACAAGGGCCAATGAAGTGGTGGTGGGATTTTCGTTTTCGTTTCGGTTTTGGTTTGTTTTCTTTTTCTTTTTCTTTTTTTTTTTGTTTTTTGTTTTTCTTCATAATTCAAATTTCAATAAGCCAAACAAGGCCCCCAAAACAAACAACATGCATTTCATGTTTGCACCTTTCTTGTATGTTGCAGCCTGGAGAATCCCCCTTACAGACATTAAAACTAGAACAATTACATGAAGTGCGGTTACACATTTCAAATCAATGCAGTTACAGACAGCAAGTCCCTTTGATGTCTCTCATTCAAGACATGACTCGTTGGACCTGACTGAGCCCAAACGCAGCAAACATTTACATTTTGGAACAAACCAATTTGTATAAAGGAATCACCAATAGGTGGATGCACCAAGATCACTCGGTTAAGGCATAAAACTCCTCAGAATTCATTAATCCCAGTGCCAGTGGCAACTTTTAACTTTCTTCCAGCTGCACAAACCGTAAGCATTCAAGTATCTGGAAATTCCATGACTTGCCATTTAAAAAATGTGCACACAAGATGTAAAAAGCCCACATTAGGAAAGCTAAACAGCAAACACACTCCGCTAAAAAGACAGTATTTTGTTTTTCCAAGCTGACCTGCCGGTAATATATCTAAACGTATCAGACAGGAAGATTATTGTGCTCTGCATGCAAACATTTTGCATAACGCTGTGCGTGGGGGGAGAGACTTCTGGTGCCACAGATGAATTTGTTCCCAAAACAGCAGACAGCCTCAAACGCTACCACTCGGTACGTCTCGTAACGCCTCCTTCCTAACCTTTAAAGAGTCTCCAAGGTCTCCGAGCTTTATTTTACTATCCAGCCTATAAAACTGCAGAAATCAAACACTTCTCAGCATTCTTGTTGCCTGTTCATCTTCCTGCCGTGCGTTAGCTCGCACTCTCACCTCTCATTCAACCCTCCCTCCCTTTATGAGACACGAACATAGGAGAAGAGCCGAAAACGGTGTCAACCTACCACTCAGGTCACTGTTTGTGATTCGCAGCGTGGCGTTCTCGGACTGCAGCGAGCGGTTCTTCTCCAGCAGCAGCACCTCCAGCGGTTTCGATGCATCCTAAGGAAAATCAAAGCGGGAGGTTTGTTTCCAGCAGCCTCGCTCGGGCACTAAAAAGGGTTTCAGAAGAGGAAAACAAGTGCTCATCTCTGCTACGAGCACAGCTGGGGAATTCACCATGCATATATTTGCAGGAATCGCTCAGCGCTCCTACATGAGCTGTGGTGGAGATGCACTGTTTAATTTCCAGTGGAAACCATTCATCAATTCTGCGTTATTTGGAAATGTGTAATGGAACATTTACTTAATCCCGCTTCTTTTGAAACGAGACTGGCGTGCTTTCAGTTCAAGGGCCGCAGACTACTTTTAATCTGATTATAGCAGGAGTTGAGATTATTTTATTTCTTCTAGGTCAGGAGACCCCAGCTGAGCGTTCCCTTGAAATGCTGCGTCTCAGCACCAACACTCTGTGCAAAAAGCAGCTCAGTCACACAAAGCTGTCGTTTACTTCCCTGTAAACAGCCAAGCCCGGCTCATCAGAAAGCACACTGACAGTTAACCCCATGGGCTGATATTGGAGCAAGAGTTTAACTCAAAACGTACGAACTTATGGAAGAGTAACTCACTGGGAGAGCAGGGGTTTCTCCTGCTTTCCCAACACTCGTAGGTGTGTTTGATTTGAAGCATTATTTTCACTTAGAAATGCTCCGGTCTTTGCCCACTGCACCACCCATATGAGATGCATGCAAACCTCAGCTTAGCTGCGTATCAGCTCTCGGACCTTTAAAAGACCCAACTGCACAGCACTGTGGTTACCCAGTGCAGCACCAGCTGAAACGCCACTCGTTCTCCTCGGCTGCTTAAAGGAAACTAAAAACGTTCAGTCCAGCTTTTTACGTAGAGATCATCAGGAAAGCAGCCACCATCCCACACGTCAGCAGCAACAGCAAAGCACCCGTGCTAACGTGAGCAAGTTAGAAGAGAAATCCTGCTTAATTAACTGAACTGCCGAAGTAATGAAGAAAAGAAAAGTAGATTCGGTACCTGCGCACCAGAGCTTTCAGGTGGTGCAAACTCCATGGATTTCAATATACTGTGGAAGGCAGAAAAGAAATTATTTCCTGTTTCTTCTCCTCGTAACAACTGCACTAATGAGCATTAACATTATCATTTCCTAATCTCCAGCAACACTACGAGCGCCAACAACTTTCCTTGCAGTAATTCCATCTGATAATGAATACGGAGTAACTATTCAAACTCGTTATTGGGTAAGAAAATTTTCTCAAGCGTCTTCTAAATCATTCCATATGCAATCCCACAAGGCCAGTTTAAAGCGTAAATTTAAAGGTTAATAAGGATATAACATTTTAAGCTGTCAGAAACAATATTAATTTATCTGCGAAGCTTGAAGGGAATGGAAAAGTTGCAGCAAAGCAACAAAACAGGGGAATCACCACCATGGTTACAGTGCTTTATATAATATACACCGGCTCACACATCAAGGAAAATATGCACAAATAATCTTCCCAACCAAGTCACTACAGGCTAAAAGGCAGTTTTTCATTTTAATCACCTCCCGGTTCCATAGCAAAGGGAAGGCACAATGGCACGATATTTCTTAAGGAATCTGAAAGACCCACATATTTATAAGGGCGTTAAGAGAAGGCTCCAATAGCCTCGTTGTCGATGCTCTGCATAAATAGTGGTCAGGGGATGGCCCCCTTCTGCTGGTGCTGCCTGCTGAAGGAGAGCCTTGCAGGAACACAGACTTATTACCGTGCTTTGTCTTACATGTTTCTGTAAATAGGCCATGTGCAGGCAGGCTGTTACGCCCCTCAGTGCGAAGCAATACATGGTTTGAGCTTCCAGCAGATACCGATAGCATTTATGCAGTGCTCTTCACGTGTAAAGCACCAGGAACTTTGTGAGGCAGGGAGCAAACGTTTTATCGTGTAACAACTATGGAAGATGAGGCAGAACGAAGCAGAAGGCTGGTGTGAATGCGTACGAACCGCTTCTATCACACAGCATCACTGGGTGATACCTCTGGCCGAGAGCAATCAGCGTAGGGCTGTGGTTATCCTGTCATACACTGCATGGAAAGCAGTACTGCCAACACTCTGCTTTACATACAGCTCACCTACACACACAAGTGCTTCTTTTCTGCCATTGATGCAGCCATGTCTGGTGTGAAACCGTGCTCTAATGGCTCAAGTTCTTATAGTTGCTGGCATTATATGGACTTTGCAGATGTTTACTCGGGCTGCTAATCACTGCTGAAAGCAAGTGATTTCCTAGGGCACCTCTGCAGAGGAACAGCTCTGTCTGTTCAGAGCTGGGGAAGACAAATACACTGAGGAGACCCATCCAGGAAATCTCCCAGGCTCAGCTAAGCAATTATGTGCATCCTCCATGGACTCTGCAGAGAATGGCCTTGAGAGGTCAGCAAATGGCAGTGTGTCCCAACAGTCATATATGGAGATCCATCCAAACTGAAAAATATGACAACCTGTAACAGCAGTCCATCGTGTGGCAAGCCTTCCGTGGCCATCACTGTTGTTTCTGCCTCTTCAGTGCAAATCAGCACCAGGCCTGGATCCCAATGCCCCCACTTACCGCCGTGGCTGTGAGGCGCAGTCCCGGAGCACACCAGCCATGATCCCTTCTGGGTGGACTCAGCCAGAAGCGGGGTGCTCCCACAGGTATGCACCAGACTGGTAGCAGTCTGGAGTGCAAAGTAAGCCTGAACGTATTCAGCGTGTGCATTGGGCTCTCAGCACTAACACCAGGGCTGCAAAGCCCTGTCCTGCCGTGCTGACCACCCCTACAGGCTGCCCTACCAGTTCTCGGCTCCCGGCACTCTCTGCCAGCTGGGACCAGCAGTGCCCCTGAACCCTGCAGCAGCTGCGTTTTGCCTTGAGCTTGGAACAGGCGTGAGCAACCTCAGCTGGAAACTCAGTGACCTCTGCCTGTTTGAAGTGGCTTCTCTGCTACCTGAAATAGCTTACCGGCAATTTCACAGGTAATTTCCTTCTCTTAGAAGCCAAAATGAATTAAAAATCAGGTCGATGGTATCTTGAATTGCCCTTGGAGGGATACTCAGTACAACGGGTTCATTTTTTCAAATCATGTACACCTTAAACATGTTAAAAATGACTCTCCAAACGTGTCATGAAAGAGGCATTTTCTCAGGAATATGAGGAAGCAAAACGTTTCCCCTTCAGATTCCGGGAATATCTTTGCCCATGAGATCGCAGCTCAGTCTGCTGCTTATCAAGATCAGTTATCTGCTTTTTAAAAGAACGATCTTGTGACTTCAATCTGCACATCTAAGACTACTTGAAAGGCCTTACTCTAAAGCAAAATGTGCATTGGGACAGTTCGACTTTCTGTTTTTATGATCTTGGCTGCAAAGGCAGGAAGGTTAGCCCTGTCGTATTACTCAAGAGGGAACTGAAAGGACACACAGAGCTCTCAGATCTCAAAAATAGTTTTAAAAGCCATCTGGGACAAAAGCCTGAGCAGAAAGCAAGGAATTCTTCCACTCCAGATCTTGACGTGGACCCCATTAAGTTCCTCCAACAGTGGAAGCAGGCTGACGTTTGAGATCCCTTACTCTAGAATAGCTCTAACATCTCTGGGAAGATTAAAAAAAAACAGAGATCAGAGCCCAAAGGATTGAGGAATATATTCTTACTGACGAGATTCTTTTTCCTTGGTACATACATGCATTATGAACAGCTAATTCTTGTCAGTGCTTCAGGGTACTGCAGCAATGTATGGGACACCAGACTTACAGCAATATGCTTTTTGTGGTTTCACTTCAGAGCAGACTGTCAGGTGATGCACTTTCAGGTTCTGGCACATCTTCTGGACCAGATGGGACCAGAGGGGCTGGCGGGCATGAGCTGCTGTGATGATGCAGCACTGTAAAACTGCAAATAGGGCTCTCGCCAAGGGCTGTAGCCCCCCAGCCCAGACCAGCAGGTGCACGAGCCCCAGGCTACCTACTAACTAGCAGCTGTCTGTCCTAACTCATGCTGCCCAGATAAAAGACATTACCCACACATGCAGTGATATAAAAGCTAGAACAAGAAGCATGTGAATTTTCACTGATCCAGGAAAACTCCTTTAGTTCCACTGATAAAGAGAAGTCCAAAGAATAGGGGATGATTTCTGCTCTTCATCCCAGATGCAGGGCTGCATTTGATAGCACTAAAAGGTACCGAAGCGGTGAGATGGCAGACATGCCACCCATGCCTTCATCACTGGACAGGAAAAGGGGGACTTAATTTGCTGGCACCCAACAAGGGCCACTTCCAAGAGATTCTCCAATCTATTTCACTGCAGTCTTATCTTGAAACAATGAGAACGGGCAGAATGATGAAGTTTTTTTTAAAGACCAGTTAGCATTCACTCATACTGACCAAAGAAACAGACAGCTCCTTTTACTTTACTGAACCTACACACCTGTATCAGTACAGGCTGCTGCTGGCGCTGAACACGAACTGCAGCCAGCATGGCTCTAATATAATAGCACCAGGTCTGGAAAGTCACTGGGTGTGCAAAACCCAACCTGCTTTCCACATTCTCCAGGGATGTGTAAACAAAAGCACATGACTCCAGCTTCATCTGAAATACCTCATTAAACAAGGTAACATTTTTTCAATCTTCTCAAAATACACACAAAAATGCCAGAATGATGAAAGAAGAGATGGAGTTCCTTGCAGTTACTTAAACCTTGACACTAAACATATCTCTAGTCAAGAACCTTCTCTTCTGAGCCTGACAGCTTATCTTGTTACGGTTTAAAATGAGGCTCTTTTAAGTCTCTTAAAAAAAAAAAACACCCTTGAAATAGGAAGAGGCTGTTTGTGGCTTTAGTTTAAAACCACAGTATATTAGCAAAAATATACAGGGAAACAAGCACAGCACTAAAATGGTAAGTGCTGAACTCTGGCTGGCAGAAGGAGAGCAAAGGTAATATGGCCAAAGGCCATGTATTAAATTCTTGGTCCACATTACATTAAGCTGTTGGCAGGGGATGTTTGAAAGTGGTCCACCTAAAATACCAGAGATTTCCAAACTTTTTACCCTCGGTGGATAATAATTTTCGAGCCTTTCCTCCATGGACACCTGCATTATCTGAGATTGGGATACTCTGCTACAACAAAAAAGGCATAGCCTCAGATACAGCAGACACACTGGATCTGGATGCCATTTCAGCCAATATTCCCTATTTCCCTGTCTTTGTGGTTTTGACTGAATTCTTTACTGTTCCAAGAACACAGACTTGTGGCTTTATTTAACGAGTATTGTTAAAATGGTTTGTGAAAAAATTATGTGAGCATTTAACACTTACTTTAATTCCTTCTTAACCTCTTCATAATCAGCCTGTCCTTTCAGTTTTTCTTCCAGTTGCTTTAAAAGAAAGAACATGAATTTAGGTTAGATTTTTTCCTGCAGGCTTTCAAAATCATCTTTAAATTATTCCATATATACAGCAGTGCACAAGTGAAGGTTAATGACTCATACCCAATTTACATATATTAGGAAACAAACTATAACCAATTCAACATAAACACAATTACACCTCACTGTTCCTTTATTTACAGGGTGCCATGCATTACAGAATTCAGTAGGTCCCACTCTGGCTGTTTGTAATGTCGCTGCCATACACTCCATAAAGAGATCGCTGAAGGAGACATTAAAAATGGGGCAGCTGAAATTTGTACAAGGATTAATAAACTGAGTAAACAAGCAGGATGCTTTGGCACATACTGTGTTCTTCATGTGACAGCTCCTGGTAGCCTTACCCAGACGAAAAGAAGAGTGGAGAAGCTGCTGTTGACTGGAATACCTTTGGCTCAGAAGACTTCTACACTGCCTCATGCCCAAACAAAACAGCTTTATCAGGTCATTTTACAAGCATTACGTATGGCAGTAACTAATACAGTCACACAGCAGAGATGAAGCATTGAGACCACCTGGCTTTTGGCTCAGGTCTGCCTGACCTGGGGCACTCCCAATGGCTTCTCTTCGGTGTGAAGATGCCACAAACGCAGAAACAAACCTCCTAACACAATCCAGAACGCAGTGCCACACATTTGGACCTTACCCCAAAGCCCTGCTCCCAACAACAGTGCTCACTACTACAGGGTAAATGCTTCAGGAGGCCTAAAACATAGTGATACATAACTGATGCTGGTTACGTTGCTTGTAGAAGCCACATTCACTTCCCACTAATGATTTCTTAGCTTAGCACAGGTGCACCTGATCTAAGCAGAGCAAGAACAGAATTTACTGCCTTGCAATGTCCGTGGTTAAGTTCAGGCTAGCTCTGCCTCGCTGAGTAACATTGGCACAGAATCCCAAAGAAATGCCAGGAGGATGTATCACCCTCAGTGAAAGAGCATCTCCTTTAGAGGGAAAGGAAAGAATGACATGGCAAAGAACAGGGCTGTGAGGCTGCCTTTGGTGGAGATGTGAATTTGGGAAGATCCTGCGCAGCTCCCGGCCCGCTCGTCTGCACACAGGGGGATGCTGGGTGAGGGCTAATGTGAACCTGGAGCATTGTTAGCAAACTGCTTTAAAATGCAGCCCCACGAAGGTCCCGCAGCAGAGCAGATGTGGGCACACCAACAGCAGGGCTGGGGCAGCCGCTGTGGGAAGTGGGAACCTTGGAGCCATTCTGCCCCTTAACCCTGTGCCTCATAAGGTACCATCTTATTTTGGAGTCCAGAGCAGAAGAGCTCTAACAGCAGGGGTAACTGGCTAATTACATTAGTCCTCAGTAGAAGAAACGCTGGAGTGCATGTAAAACAACCAGTGTTGTCAGATGAGATGTTAGTGACTTAGGCAAGGATACATTAAGAAAAAAGCCTTCTGCACAAACACATAAAACACAGGAAAACGACTGATTTCCATTTTAACGCAACCAATATTGAATGCAATTCTGTATGGGTATGTGTCACATTCAGTAACTCTGTCAGGAAATTTTAGGCACGAAAACATATTAAAAAAAAAGAAAAGATGCTGATAGAATGAAGCTGGTTTGGACTCTCGGGGCATAAGACCACTTTTATGCTGTTATAGCAGTATGACAAGCAGCAATATTTTACTTTGAATTGTATAAAAAACACACACATCCATCATTCCCAAGTACCTAATACAGAGACTGTTGCCATGGAAAATCTGCACCTAAATGTATACTTTCACTAAACAATACAAACCAACACCCGGGAATGCAGTGCCCATATATAAGCAGACCATTTAGACACTTGGCAACTTCCCAGTCAATGACTGCTTTAAAATGTATTAGTATGGTAATTGTCTTGAAGAACCCTGTAAAATGCACAGAACGTAGCATAACAAAGGCTCAAGCTGTGAGACAATCTGGAGGAACTAATATCTTGCACTAAATATCAACCTGGTTAATTCAGACAAAATATATTCTAACATCCTCCAGCACAACAAGATGCATTGAGCCAGAGGACAAAAGGAATGGTGGCATTTCTATACACCACATTTGCAAGCATTCCATGTCAAGGAATCATGTTGCATTTGTTGTATGAATGACCCCATTAGAAGCATGCACACGCTGGGTCCCCTCTTATTTCAAAGATCAAATAACCCTTATCATATTGTTAACTAAAGTGTCCTAGGTAAAACAGCATGGACTTTATTAAAGGACTTGATAAAAAAAAAAAAAAGAAAAAGAAAGACTAATGTCTTAGTTTAGTCTGAGGTGATAAACAAAGCAGACCAATTAAGCAAGGCTACTTGATGTATCTTTGCTAACTGGCACTGCTGTGTTTTAACTGGGTGGCAGGGAAGCTCTAACTCCCAGCAATGAAGGGTTAACATAATTACAGCTAGAAAAGTCTTGTTACTAGAGGACATATTTTGATTATTAGATCAGATGAAGATAAAGAAGCAATAATTTTGGAAGTATTTCTGTATTGTTTCATTAAGTCATAGAGCATTAAAGAATTCCCCCAAGATACGGTCTGAGAACATTGCTTTAATTTGTGAAACTGTGATTCATTAGTTGTGGAGGCAACCATTGCCATCTTAGCTATTCTAGAAGCAATTCCTCTACAGTCAAACATGAGATCAACACATCACTGCTGAGATTTGGCTCTCTGTATGACAGATCTCAGACACAGGCCTTTCCCAGCACTTTGGGGGAAAAAAAAAATGCATTTCAAATATTTTTATAGCGCAACAAATAAGGTTAAAGAAGGTTGAAATGACTGAACCTTCATCAATAGCATCACAGCATAATCAACTGGATCCTAAATACAGAGTGTCAGCTGGGCAAGACTGGGAAAATGGGAGATTACCGAATTGCAAATCAAAGACTTGCTTTGTCATTTCCGTGATTCTATTCCCTTTGAAGTTAATGGCTAAACTGACGCTGACCTGAATGGGAACTTGCTTTATTCCAAGCAAATCTGTCAAGTGCAAGGATTCAAGCTACTTTCTATCAGGTTTTATGAAAAAATTAAAAAGCCCCGAAGCATGGGTTAGCCAGCAGTATCTGTTCCTCAGTACCAGGTCAACTCCTCTCTCCTGCACTGAGCAGCGCCCACGTACACAACAGATGGGCAGAGACCGACACCAGCAATGCAGGAACCCAGCAGACTTCCTTGGCTCTACTGAATTTTCACAACAATTCTTGAAAGCTGTCTTAAAACACGTAAAACGTAGAAATTATACCGACTGCATCATTGTTTCACCCCTAGCAGATATTTCACCCCACATAAATTACACCGCACCAGAGCAAAACGAGTAACCTCTATGAAACGTCAGAATTAGGACAATTTGTAAGAGTTTCAACTGAGCATTAAATCATTCTGAGAGAGGAAAGCTACCCACGCTACAGTTAGAGCTAAGTGGGTACTATCAGCCTCCTGCTTTCAAAAAACTCTCTGACTATAAAACCTACAAAACTACACAGTATTTAATGGAATAGATAAATTTATCTTGTTTACAACTTGAAGATGGTAGAACAATGAAAGAGACAGGAGTTAAGAGGAAACTGATTCATAACAGACGTCAGGAAACACTTCTCATGCTTACTGATAGAACAACACCGTGTGGGACAGTGCAACAAAGAAAGTCGAGTTGTTGGATACAATGGCAAAGGGGTCACTCACAAAACCGGTGCATGTTTCTGCTCTTCTGGTTTTAGTGCAGTCTTACTGATACCAAATGAGCGTGGGACTGCATTGCTAATTATAAATGGGAAATACTGCACAGCAAACAACAGCTGAAAAAAAAAACTTCAAATGCTTATTAAAAAGCTTTCTCTTTGTGTCTTAATTTCACTTGTTTTCATGCTCTAAATGGCACACTTCCATTTTCAGTGGGCGGAGAAATGGCGGGAGTAGCAGGTAAATTGAAAGATAAACCAGAGCACAACAAACAGCTATGGCAGATCTACAGTGCCAACCACTGGAATGGGAGCTACGTTTTAAAATGTAAAAACGTTTTCTGAGCCGTTTCACTTCAGCCTTTTCACTGCTTCCTGGTAATCCCAGAAAGCTTACATCAGTAAAACCCAATATTGGTACGTCAACCACGTACTCCTAGCACCAAATGGAGCCTTACTTTAAGCGTGCTGTTCTTGGCGGTCAGCTGCTGCTCCAGCTGGGAGATCTGGCTGCTGGAGTTCTCCCGCAGCTTGGTGAGGCTGCCCTGTAGTCTCTGGACATCTTCTACGAGCTGGGCAATCTCCCTCTCCTTCGCAGCCAGTTCTACTTCCAGGCTGGACCGTGTCAGCACCTCGATGGCCTGCTCCTGATGGGAAAAAAACATGAGACCACATAAATAAAGGCAGGCAACGAGTCTGAATTCAGGGCAGTTAGGTAAGGCCTAAGCATGGCATGGGATAGTGTGAGACAGAAACGACTCCAAACCTGAAATCCTGTGACTGCATGAATCTGGAAGATGGACCTTTCTACCCAGGACAGCTCCTCCGTAAAACAGGGATAACAGGTCGAATAAATATCCCTATTTCCTAAGTGTACTGAAAAACTGCAGTAGTGACAGTCAAAGGACTCTATTTTCAGATTTATTATTAATAGTCCAAGTGCTTTGACAACTATGAAAATCTGTGCTAGCAAAATACTAATCAGATAAAATATTCTGAAGTAATGGAGCAGAATTTCTTAATCAAGAATAGCAGAGAGATGTGCCTTTGGCTCTTCATACGTATGCCACACGTTTCAGGCAAAATTGTCAGAAATTGCCCCAAACTGCTATTTCCAATGAACTTGCTCCTTGCATGAAAATTACTCAGTGGTATGTTATTGTTAGCAAGTGAAGCCTCTTCTCCATAGGGACGCAGATCCACGTGACACCTGTAAGACAAGGCTGTTCTGCCTATGCAATCCACTTTAAAAAATTCCCTAAATCAGAATCTTTTTTACTCCAGTTTTCCATGGCTGCCAACTGTCATCAAGCCTAAAACGTCCTTGCTAGACTGACAAGAAATAAGAAAGAGCAAAGAAGGAAAGAAGGTAGACCTTTTAAGAACAGGTAGCACAGGCTGATTGCAACATCTCTTTTGTCTCCTTTTGTGTTAAGAAATCAATAGCTATAATGCATTGGAGAGCTCTGAACCTCTCTTCCACAAGGAACACAAGGAAACCCCTGGGCAGATCCAGGGAGCATGAGGCAGCCCGAAGATGAACACACATTCCATTAAAAAGCCTAAAACGCATCTTAGAAAGGTTAATGGCTGCTCCTCACAAAACACCAGAGAAGTAGGAATGAATCCATTTACCAAGAGAGAAACAACGATCGTGAGCATTATATCAAAGATCCTACAGTGAAAGAGCTGAGAATTCAACCCACCGATGCTGAAATCAGCTAAGAGACTGAAATCCACTCCATACCCTCTCTTTTGGAAAATACAGGCACAGCAAAATACCTTTTCTGTATCTCCTAAACACTCAGCATGGTTCTCAGTGACTACGTACCATTGTGTCTCGCAGAAAGCTGCACGTACGAACAGCAGTTAACAACGCTCTCCTATTACACCGAATTATACTTTTAACTTGAAAAAACCCTCTAATTTGCTTGCATGAAACATCACAAGTTGTATAATCATCTGCTGCTTGTGCCTATTGAGACTAGAATGTAGAGTCTGAAATAAGATAGATAATGATCATTTTCATCCTGCAGTAGTTGTCATATTAAATATAAATGAAGTGCAGAAGTACTATTAAATACAAGAAAGACCTAATGTTAAAATAATGATAAGACTAGGACATAAGATAGGAAAAGGCAGGTAATTCAGAGTTACCAGAGAGATGCAGGGTTTTCTTTTTTGTTCTGCAGCCTGCTTCTCTGTCTTTTGACTTCCTTAAGAAAATGTTGGGTCATGTTAATAGGCAACCGAAGAGATCTGCGGGACTCATAATTTCTTACTCGTTTTCTGCGAATGTATTCAAATGCAAGTGGGTGTTTTCCTGATGTATGTACATGGTTTCCAAGAAAAGGGCGATGTAAGGAGCAGGATTTGTTAAATTTGCTGCTTAGAAGTAGACCCAATTTCACTTAACTGCGTCTTTGCGTTTACCCAACTGGACCCGCTGATGCCCTTCGGGTGAAATTGGTTACAGCCCCTCAATTAAGGTCCCTTGAGACATGCAGAGCATTAACAGCACTCTGTTACATCATACTGCTGCTTTACTTTTCCACAGTTGATGCCCATATGGATGTGCAATGATTTCTAGGAGTTGCTGCTATCTGCCTGCACTGGCAGCAATGGATCACCGTGCTGGCCAGCACAGACCAGAGCCATTTCTGCCCTTCTCGGGGTCCTTCACAGCTACCAACCCCCCTTAGAAGTCTAACAAAACTGCAATCCCAAAGGAACACAATTCCATTTCAGTTAAAATATTATTCTGAACAGGTATTTTTATAGCTGTGAGCGTAAATTGAAAGAACTGTACGGCAGGAATGTCAGAAACCTGTAAGAGTCAGTAAATATTTTCTCTCACCACATCAGGTGCCTTCTGGATCTGGGTAGCGAGTTGGAGAGATTTGTTAGCTGACGAGAGCTGCTCCCTTAAGGTCTCTGCCTCTCTCTGAGCCACCTCTGCCCTCTGAAGGAAATGAAAAGGGGTGAAAAGAGAAAGTACATTCAGTTTAACAACTGACAATTATTACAAGAACATTCATCAATTCATGCCTGACTGAATATAATTGATTTTCCTAAACACTCAACCTAATAAATGTTAGAAAAAAACATAGAATGTGATGGATTTTTATTTTAAACAGTACAAGGAAGAAATAATTGAGCGATTATGACAGTAATTTAACGCTAGGAGCAAGGAATCCCCTGCTGATACTAATGCTGCGGCCCACTGAATTTCCCAGACTGAATAAATACAAGTGGAAATGGAGTCTTTTTATTCAATTTCTTTCTATTCTCATAGACCAAGCAGATTTTATTGCAAGGTTCCTCATGGGAACAATTCTCACGGGTAAATGCTGAATTAAAAGATATTCTGACCATTCTCTCTAACACGCATACAATGTTGTGGGCTGTCTTTCCTCAGTAATTATTTCCCAAAACATGAATAGTTTGATTCTGTTCTTTCAGCAGGTCGATTTATTCAACAATATTTAACCCTACACTGACAATTTTGCACAGATCAGTTACAACTGCTGAGGATTTACGCAGTATCTGATAAGCCTGGGACTTGGCTACCAGACAACATTGCCATATAAATACTGAATAATAATAGAAAGGAGAAAGGCAGAGTTATGAGCAAAGCCCCTCTGTACAAGAGTTGGAGGAGAGACAGATGGATCAGCAGCATCAGGCAATAAATAGCAGCAAACTCTTTTCCGTAAGTGCACATTAGCCTAAGAAAAGTGGAACAACACCTGGTTGTTTTTACACTGTATGCTCCTTCTGGCAAGTTTCTTCCTCCTCTCTTTTCCAAACACAGTGCTTTCCTCCTTGAGTAATCACTGCTTTCCACCTGGGCTGTTCCATGAAAGTCACACTGCACCCAGCTATCTCCGTTTCCAGGACACAACCAACCCTTCCAAACCCACAAACCACCACCAGTCAAAGCCAGAACTTTTCCTGACTAGCTTTTGTCCTTTACACTGATGGGTCCCTTCCTTTGCGGAATAATAAATCCATGCCTCCATTTTTCAGCTGCCATATTGCTGCGTGCTAGACTCCTGCCTTTTTCAGCTCCTCCTTTTGAAAACCTAAATCACAGGATCATAGAATCATTAAGGATCACCAAGTTCAACCACCAACCCATCACCACCATGCCACTCAGCCACGTCCTTCATTTAAAACACGTCACTTAAACATCATGAGTATAAAATCCTACACACCCATGAGTGCGTGCATGGTCTTTGAGCCACTAGTCAAAGCAGACTCTGCCGCGTGTTTAATCAATCAGTAAACTAACTGCAATCAAATACTAACTACATCGTCTGTGCTATTTGCTCACAACATTATATTAAGTGATTTTGCATAGGTTCTACAGCTGTAATTAAAACGCAATTGTAAAAAGTACAGTAACAGGGCTCTAATTATCAGAGCACGGTATGCAACCTATTGTGTGCATGAATAAATGGTAGCAGGATTAACAAGAAAGCTCCAAAAAGAGAAAGTTTCTGTTGTTTGTGCAGTTGGATGGTATTAGGATGAAAAACTGAGCTAATGGTATGGATTGAGATTAATTATTTTCTTGCATTTCATTAGATGTGGAGGTGGGTATACTGACTGAATAACTGCTAAGCAGCTATAGCAAAGGAAGACAAGGTACTACACCGTGGATCTTGCATCTACTGCTGTATATGTAATGGGTTTTGCAGCCCTAAGCAATTCTGCTGATGGCTTCCATTCACAGCAGCATTGTTTTGAGAATCTATTCAGCTTGCATGCAGGTGAACCAGAGGATACTTCTAATAGATATTACATCTGCATGTACAGTAAGCTGTCAGCTGCCCTTTCTGCAGAGCCTCCCTAGCCAGCTCAGAACACCTGTTGAAATCCTGCGAATAATATTAGCCAACATTTCATACTATGCATTGTTAAAAACACATCAACAGAAACTTTGGACCATTCTGTTTAGGAAATATGGGTCCACTTTTCCCTTTTTTCTCCCAGAACGTAAGTTCTTTAGAGCCAGAATTATAGATGTGTTCGGTGCCTCAAAAGCACTTTTGGGTGCTATTGCAATATGAATTATAAATTACTCAGAAAAACCTGTTAAAAGAACGTTATGGTTTCAAAATGGAGCACTTAGAAGTTCTGAAAGCCCAGCTCAGCACTGCTGTGCTCAGCCTCCCCCGAGTTCAGGGCTGTGCACACAGTAACTCCCCACTAACGTCTGCTTCTGCACTCCAATAAGCCCTCCTACTTGATGCAACCTTCAGCAGGAAAACTGCTCAGCGAATGAGTATTTTGTTTTGTTCTTGTTCAGCGTGTGACCTCTGTGGCTTATTTACTGCTAAACTAATCCTACTCCGCTCTGAAGATGGAATTAATCGCTTCCTCCCAGGCATCACCCTGCTCGTCCCCGCTATGGAACTGAAGGGCTTTGGAAACATCCATGAACACACATGCAAAGCCCTGTGCTGAGCCACCCACACTTCCCAGACCCCAATGTGCTTCCCACCGGAGCTTGGCACGGCCGTGCCAGCGCTGGCTCCTCCATTCTCACCCCTTCTCTCCCTCAGCAATCAGCTGCACTGCTGTCTGCCTGCTGGGCACAGCAGGGCTCTGCAATCCCTTTGGATTCCCAGCTCTTCTGCTTGTTGTTTTGTCCTCTTTTGAAGTCACTGTGGCATTTCCATCCTGCTCAACCCTGATGGTGCCATTAGCCCCAAGCTGGCGAAAGCAAGCTCTTTCCTCAGACACCCAACAGATAGATACAAGCTTCCAGAATTTGTCTTACCCTGATGACCTCCTGCTTTCCCTTGCAGGTTCTTCTCCAGCCCTCCTCAAAGCAGTGCCGTTCTGCTCCTTGCCTCCTCCCTACAGCCTCTCCTCCACCTCCCACTCCCACACAACATCTCCAGTTTCCCCCTCCCCTCCCAGCACCCTGCGCCAAAGTGGCACCGCTCCCCGCACCCAGCAGTACAGCCTGCCTGCTTCATGTTCACCCGGCCGCACAGTCAGCCAGCAGCATGCTTGGGACAGACACGGACATCAAAGCCCCCAAATTCAAACCAGATCCTGTTGGGTTTGTGTGAACTCAGCTCTTCTCAGACACTCATAGGCTGGCCAAAGTTGGGGTTGGTGGTTTTTTTTTTCCTCCTACTTGAAGCAACGAGAAGATGGAACCCTGAGAAAAAGGCAAAGCCGCCCTCACTGAGAGCCGAGCCCCTTCCCTTGGATCTGGGCACAGCAGGCTCCTCACCAGAAGAGCAGGAGCAACTCCTAACATGTGGGAAAATGGGGATTTTATTTTCTCCCTAATCTTGTTCTTAGAAATGGTTGGACGGTTTTTCCTGAATTTAACAGTGTGCAGCCAGAGACAGACGCCCGGGATGGAAAAACGGATAAAACAGCAATCTTGCACAACTTGGAACCGCTGGAAAGTTCACAGAACCTTCTCTGTGTGAAAATACCTCGTTGTAGCTGAGAAATAGGTATTCCACAGCGAAGTGCTAGAACTCTTGGGCTGTCACTTCCGAGTCTACGACATAGAAGAGCCTTGGTGCCCATGACAGTCACACCAGTGGCCTTGGCAAAGACCATTCAGATTCAGCACTTCCTAAAAAAAGCCATTTTTTTCTGGATACAGCGGCCAAACAATTCCTCCTAATCTCTATACCACTCGTTTTCAAGCACGGAGTTCCCTCCTTGGTGCCATAATAGATCCAAACTTGTTCGTTCTCCTTAATACAGTATGTCAGTACCCTTCACAGCGAAGCCAGCAGGTCACAATCAGAATGCTGCCGTGTGCTTTCCACCTACAAAAAACTCAAAGCCTAACACAATATATCCAGTGCAAATTATTCTCATTGATTCTTGACAAGATAGCAAATAACAAGAGCTGAGTGCTCTCCTGCTCACAGTAGAACATTAATTCCATCAAGGAGGAGTGGTGTGAACGGGGAAATGAGATACAAGCAAGAAGTACCATCTTTCCCTTAAAATTCCATGAGCCTAACTGTTCTTTCTTCTTACATGTTAAATACAAGGCTATGCATGGAAAAATCCTCCTACGGGCCAGGAGTGTACGTTAGCACAAGTAGATCTGCTGAAGGTAATGAGGCTGGTTATGGCAGCAGCCATCACGCTTGGTGTAAGCGCTTCCAGTTCACGCTGCCTTATTCTCAAGCTGCCACAAAAGCCGTGCTTCTGGCAGAGCAGGACCACGTACAGCACTCTGCTGCAAGGTGATCTCCATTTTGCCTAACTTCTGTGATAAACAAATTCGTTTCAAGACCTTTCNATAAGCGCTTCCAGTTCACGCTGCCTTATTCTCAAGCTGCCACAAAAGCCGTGCTTCTGGCAGAGCAGGACCACGTACAGCACTCTGCTTCAAGGTGATCTCCATTTTGCCTAACTTCTGTGATAAACAAATTCATTTCAAGACCTTTCCGCCACCCCAGCTGCTTCCACAAAACAGCAGTGAGGTTATCAGCAAATCGTTGACATGAAAGACTCTCCAGGATTCTGGCACCTATTTTTTTTTTTTTTTT
>PPHD01000832.1:0-52317 GCA_002909625.1 Bambusicola thoracicus
GCTGGTTAATGTTTGCTCTTCTGCCACCCTGACTTGCTGGCCTTGCCTCGTTAGAGCTCTGGTGCAGGCTCAGTTGTTCTGCCCAGTCAGATACTACTGGTACTGTAGTCCATTAGCAGCTGGTATAAACCGAGCATGAGGAGAACACAGACGGAGTCTTCACAATTAAGGATGAAAAAAAGAATGCTGGGAAGTGTGTTGTTCTGGAAAGAGAGGAGTGGGTGTATGGTAGAGCCACGCAATTCCTAATTGGCCCCATTACTCACACAGCTGTGTATGCCAGGTGAAGAATTAGGATATAGGAATCGTTGTGGTATATTCACTAAATACTTCTTTGTAGTTAAGAAAATGGTTTAGAGGTCTCCTTCTTCCATTTCTGCAGTATTTATTCTTTTGCATTAGCAAATAACTACTTTGCCTTTCCCATTATCCTGTTTGTCATCTTTCAACTATCTTCCTTTGTATTTTATAATGTACGTGAACTAAATGCAATAAACCTAAATATATACAGTGCAGAAAATACAAAGGATCTCAAACAGCTTTACATAAAATAATATCTAGGAGCTTTAAATCTGAGCTGCATTTAATGCTGGAAAAGCCAGACTAGAAAGATAAGATTTCAATTTTGTCTTAAATGAATTCACTGAATCTGCATTTCTGATGTCAAGCAGAAGTGAATTCCGTAGTTCTCATGAATAGCAAGCAAAAGCCTTACAGCTATGAGAATTTAATCTGATTCTTTTACTTTGCATGTCCAGGATTTTTAAAAATACATCTCTTTCTCTATGTTCTGAAATCTTTGTGGATTTTTGATCTTATGGTTGCGTGGCTATTTTTTCTCTGCAGTCGTCCTTACATTCCAAATGGCCAAATGAAACGGTGTTCTGGAAAAAATATTGTTAACACAATAAATAGCTTTGAAATGACAGCCATGATTCATTGGAGCGGAATATTTTTAAGTGGAAAAGTTTCTCTCTGTACTGTTTTCTCTTTGACAAAACCTATGCATTCGACAGCAGAGGAGTACATATAAACACAGTTATAATTATGCATCAAGAAAAGATACAGAAATGAAAGGTTATCAAGAATTTTGGGGTTTGAGTCTGCTGCATTCTGTACTTTTTCTGTCCTCTAATATATAGGATCACTAATCAAAGTGTAGTGTGCACAGATGAGGTTTCTATTGTTACGGCATGCTTCTCTACCTCCTCCTGGCAGTAATCACTATGTGATCTCAGGGTATGTCTGTACTGCAACGAATGTAGAGTTATAAACTGTCAAGGGTAGCTTTAAACAACCTAGCTTGGTGTTCAGACTATTGCAGTAATGGCAAGATAACCACTGGATTCGTTTAACAAGCCTGGTACCACCTCTGCTGGGTTGCCTAACATGAGGTGAAATGTGTGCTTTTTATGGCTACGGCATTTTTGCTCCCCGAACAGTTAATTTAACAGTAGTTTGGATGTATTAACAGAAACCAAGGGCACACATGTACACATGCCTTTGGTACGGCAGCCAATGGGCTAATCCATCCAAAGGTCTGATGGGCCCTGCTTAGCTGACTTTATCACTGCAAGCAGCTGAAGGAGACAAATGCAGTGATCAATAATAAGTTAGATTCTCAGAAACATATTCTTGAATATTTCCATCTATAGCCAGGAGTGCTATCAAATAGTAAGTACTCCCTATTTCCTTGTGTTCAGTGCAGAGAGGTGAGAATAACCACTTTTCCCTTGGCCGTGCACTGGCAGACTTGGAGGGGTTTCAGTGAATGTGGGGAGGTAAGGGACTGGAGAACAACTGCTCTCTGCAGCATGCTTGCCAGGTACTGGCAGTGATACGGGTGGTGGGTACACATGCCAACCGTAATGCCTCACAGACAGAGAATACTGCTCTGGCTTGGGCAGGGTAAGTGTTGGCCATGTGGTTACAGAAGGGCAGATGTGTAGGGCATTTTCCAACTTGGCTGGCTCTTCCAAATCTCCGGCAGCTGTTATTAATATTTGCATAACGTACTAGCATGCACTATTTGGACTCAGCCAAGCTGTCTCCTGTGACTTCCCCTGTGCAGGCTGCTAAGCTGTGTTCTTTACTACAATGTTCAGCCTCCCTGAAAGCCAGAATGGGGATGACGGTATGGGTATCATTCCTGGGGCATAGGTTAGAGCAGACTTGGGGTTGCTCTACCATCTGTCTCCAACTCCCTGCTCCCTCCACCAACCCATCTCTGACATTTGTTCCAACAAACTTATCTAGTGAGATGCTGTTCTCAGTCTTCAACAGAAAGCCCTCTCCAGTCTGCATGTAAGGAACCAACTGAACAGACAATATGCTTTCTCACGTGCAACCTCTTCTGATTTTGGTCCTTGTAATACAAAGTCTGTTTCTGCTTCCTCTGACTGCAAAGTCCAAGTAAAATCTGTAGGTGGGTGGAAGAAAAGACAGGCATAGATCTGTGGCTCTGTCCTCACAGATCGCTTACAAGAGCTGCTGTTTATTTACGCTAGCTGTACTTCTACAGAATTTCTAATGATCATCACTGTCTCCCAGAGTTTCCTAGAAGTTATCCCTTTCCATAGAGAGCACCTTAAGGGATTATAAATATCAATGCCAGAGGTTCCTTTAAGGTGTTCATTGGCTCCTGGTATCTTTTGTTACATCTCTAGTCCTTCAAAGAGAAATCTTGCTACCATGGACTGCTCACTTTGTGCCTTTGTAAAACGTGTTTGGCTAACACATGCATAACACTTACTGTAGCTAAGAGGTCAGAACTAACGATGCAAAGAGAAATGCAGGTGAGAGAGTTTTGCATGGGCACAAACATATCCGGGTTGTTTAAGTGAGAATAGATTTTAACAACAGTTTGCATAGTCAGATGCTGTTCATATCAATGTTCTATCCATACGCGTATACCTATGAAATCCTGTGCAGAATACAGTATTTCTCATCTACCTCTGTCTCATCTCCCTGATGTCTGAGCCCTGAAACGTACCTACGGTGGCTAAAAAGTGCCCAGAGGAACTTGAATATTCAGTGCTGAATAATTACCATGTTCCAGTATGGGAGAGATGAAGGAGTAAGCAGTTTGTAATCAGTTCTAAATGAGAGTGTGCTGCAGAAGCGGACACATCTCTGCAAGAACATCTGGCTGGAAGCAAAGGGAGTACCTGATGCTGCACCTTGGTGAGAAATTGGTTTCTTAATCTGCAGAGGTTTATAAAATTTCAGAAATAATAATTTTGAAATAGAACAAAATTGGAAGTGGAAAAATCCAAAGCAACTGAGCAACTTGTGCAGCATCACTTAAGATCTTCACTTATCATTTTGAAAATACTGGCAATCTATTAGTCTGGGAAATGAAACGTCTTGGCAAACAAGTTGTTTGCTAATTTTGGTATTTTGTGTGAGTCAGAAATGTGTGGAAGGAAATATATTAAAACTAAGCCCTTCTTGTGAACTGCTTCAGATTGCATAACTGACATTTGCCAATAAAATTTGCATCAGAAAGTATCAGAACATGTCCAAAAGAAGAGGAATTAGAAGCTATTGCAGATATTCTTCCACGTGTCATTAAAGGACATTTGGTCACCCTGAATTTTCACAATGGTCAATATGAAAAATGTCTGCTTTCTTCTGTGCCTAACTCTTGTTAGTCACAAAGTGTATGGGAATTGCTAAGTCATGGCCTGAATTACTGATTAAGCACCTGGTGAAGGGACACAGCCAGCCCTGGGAGCACAGGTGAAAGCAGTTCTGTAGACTGGAAGGGGTGGAACCCACCTTTCCCTAAGCTTCATTTAAGGACTGGCTGCCATAAGGGAGGGGTCTCTGTCTGGTGATCTTCCCTTTTAGAGTATTTGGCTAGCCCTGATCCCTGGGTCTGGTAAGCAAATCTTTCTTTCTTTACCTTTTTTGGTTAATTTAGAACTGGTTATTTGCCGTTGCCTTTCTCTGCACAAGGTGCTTGTGTTTGTCTACGCTTGAGAGTTTTCACATTGTTTATAGAACCTTGATTATAGAACTACACTGTCCCTTCTTATTTTATTCTTTCAGCTGCTTCATGAAAAAGAGAGGTGATCAAAATGTTGTGCTTTTTAAAAATGCGGATGTATCTTCCACAGATCAGTAATGGAGTCGTGGTTCCCTTCACACCCACGTTTATCTAAAACTCTTAAAAGTTTGATTTTTGGCTTCTGGAAAGTACCTTTTAAAATGAAAATCACTGTTGTGAAATTAGGATTGTGGTGCTGAAAATATCACGAAGTAGTTTGATTTAAATTAAACACAATTGTCTGCTTTTCTTCCTGCTGAAAAACATGTCATAGGTTCTTAGTGTTTCCTTTGAGTGATGCTAAGAAGCCTTGCATATTGCTTATTTGCCTACTGTACTTTTGAACTGAAGCATTTGATGTTTGGGAAATAAGCGCTAAAGATAGTACACTTGATTGGGGAAAAATGACTTTGGGAAGAATTTGAGCTTCTGCAACAGTTTAAAAGTTACAGCGAGATGTATTTGTTCTTTCTGTCTTGATATATGAGAGTCATGTTGAATTTACGTTGCATTAAATGGGCAAAAATTAAGAGCTACAGACATTTCTGAGGGATAAAATAAAGTGAGCAAATATGTAGGTCATGCACAGAGCAGAAAACTTTACTCAAGTAACTTATTGGTGATAATGCAAGGTGTGCAAGGCCAGGGGCAAGTCCTCAGTGAGACAAATATCTGTAGAGGAAAGGATATCCTTTTGCAGTGGGTTCAACTAAAGCTTATAGCTTTGGAAATTTGAACATCAAAAGAAAGTGATGACATCTTATTTTTCTGGAAGCTTCTGCAGATGCTTTAGTGAGAATGCCTCTAAAGTAACAACTTTATCCCACGGACACCAAACTGTTGAGATGAATTGATTTTAGTGGAGGGAATTTGGAAGAGCTGCATACAGACTTATATTTTTCTTTTGCTTCTCTGAGTACTCTGAAGACTCTCACCGATAGTGAAATCTGTGTAGTCCTTCAGTGCCACCCAGATATCTGAGAGGAGCGTGTCCTTGCCGAGAAAGGAGAACAAGGACAATGAATGTGCCTCAGGGTGGTGTTTCCACCCCAAATAACCACTCTCTGTCTATGGTTTTCCAGGTGAAGTTAAAGGGAGGTAATGCTGTAGCCATAATCTACTGTCTGTTTGTTTATTTGCTCCTCTGTTTTTCTTTTGTTGCAGGAAGCAAAGTCCTGGTAAGGGAAGTGCTGTGCACATTTATAGTGTCTGTGTCCCTGTATTATCAGGCCATGTGGCAGCTTCTAACTGAATATTGGGTCCAATAATCATATTAGTGTCATAGCACCAGAAGAGAAAAAGGATGAGCTCTAGTGAAGTCTTCTTGCTAAGCTGTCCCCTCCTGAAATCAATGTAAAGTCAGCATGATGGCAGCTGGTGGGAGTCAGAAGTGCCCTTACTCAGAATGTCTTTAGATCTTATTTTTTCTATATGGTGAGGAGGACATAAAACAAAACAAAACACCACGCTACGAGACATTGAGAGATAATGAAACAGAGAATTCTATCAGGAGTTAAAGCTGTTTTAGGTTTTCAGCTCCAAATGTGGGTTCTTTGTGGAGTTATTTCCAGTAATGACTCATGGTGGGTGGTAGGTTGTGTATTCAGCTCCCCGGTTACTTGTCTTTGTGTGAGTTTCACTTTTATCAAATTAAATAGAACAAAACTCAGGACAGATGCTACCTGCTGATCAGGATGGTGTGGTACATATGCCACAGGAATGCTGTGATGAAACCACAAAGGCTGAATAATCCAGATTGTGTCTTTTTTTTTCTGTTGTTGCAGCTAGAGTAAAAATTGATATTGATTTAAGTTCCAGCATCAAACTATCTTCGTGTCCTCCTCCATAACCTGAAAACATTCAAAGTTGATTGTATTACATCTTCAAATTCCAAGGACTCTTGGTTATTTGAATATACCAGCTTGACATAATCCAGATCATAGTATCTCTGTCACCAGGAAACTTACTGGGGAGAAAAAGGAGATATGTAACAGAAACTGTTCTGTACAAATGAGTAGTGAGAGAGATGGCAAGTCATTTTCCATCTCATAATTCAACATCTTTTTAGGGCACAGCAGAGTTGATGTGTCAGCTCTCTGAACATGTGCACTAATTCTTCCCTTTCCAGTATGGCTTTGTAAGTTCACACATTTTCTGTGTCTCTTTGCTTTGAGAACATAAAGGAATTTCCTGACTCTGTGTGGCGCGGGGATCCGTGCACCCGCTTATCCTGCTTCTAGTGCAGGGATATCAGGTGCTTTTTTTCTTTATCAGCAGATGAAATGTAAGAACAGAATGACTATGATGTTACCAGTGGCTGTGAGTTAACTTTACAATAAGTTAATAATATTTGGGTTTCAAAATCAGTCCAGACTTCCCCCTAAATGTAAAATCTTCTCTAAACTTATTTCACTGAAATGCTTAAGGCATCCATCTCTCTGTCAGAACAGATTCCCCTTTTCATTGTGTATACATATGCAAACTGTTTAAACCACACGTTATGTCAAGGATATGGGATGGAAAGAAAAGTGTGAAGACTGTTTTGCCCATATGTTGAGGAAAAAATCTGCAGCAGACAGTAAAGAAGCTGCTAACAGGAAAAGTATCTGAAGTTATGTTACAAGGTAAAAGACAAGACTGTGGATGTGAGAACAAACTAAAACAAGAGAAGGAGATAAAATACCTTTTACAAGATGAAGTGGTAATACTGTGATGCTGTGGTTTCCTGGGGGGTGGTGGGGGTATTTTAAGAGAGTGGGTGCTAGCACAACTGACTCTGCTGATGCTGCAAAGAGTTCCCTCTCGTCTAACAGCATGAAATGAAGCTCTGAGCAGGAGAAAACTCAGAGGAAAAAAAGACAAGAATGTCTGAATGAGGAAGACAGGAGGTTGCATTACCCTGAGAAGGAGTGTGTTGTTTGCAGTGTGTGCTTTACAACCAAGGGAAGAAATCTCCTCTCTGAGCTTTAACACTGGAGAGCTGTTAACAAACAGTTGGATATTATGCTTCATTTGACTTTAATAATGCAGTGCCTAAAGTATGCTGGATGTGCTTTAAATATTACATGTGAATCCCAAACCTCTCTTGTAGTAATTTTAGGAAATATCCATAATCTTGTCATTTTAACAGCAGAACAAGTTTTCTGGCCTTTTCATCCTTCTTTATGTATTAGGAACTGAGACATGAGTGCCTTCTCTACATAAAGAAATCGTACTGTTGCTGCTGCCTTTACATCTATGCAAGCAGCTGCTTACCTGATTTCAGACAAGTTAAGTAAATTAAGAGAGGATGGAGACCCAAGCACGATAAAACTGCTTTGTGGTCATACGATGTTAGCATATAACAGAGAACAGGTCAGGTCCAGGTCTGGCATCAACAGTCATAGCTCCAGCTCTTACAGGAATTGACTGTAGACATCAAAGTTATGTTCGTATGTCAAAGCTTGTGCTGATTGGAAAATATTTGGGCTTTGGAAAGCAATACCATTTGAATCATCAGTGCAAGGTTCTTGCCAACAGGATTTCCATTGGCTTATTTCACAATCCAAAAGAAGCATTGCTGTACATCCAGATGGAGATTACCCAGCACTTTACAACATACAGAAAGGGGAACAAATCTGATTCATTTTTCTACTCCGTGTTTTGCCCTGAATTAAAGAGTAAGTAGTAAGGGAATGTATGGAGAAGAAAAACAACCAGGAGTGCTTTTTTTTCTGGAAAGAGAAATGTGTACACTTCTAGCTAGCATCAGTGGGACACTTGAAGTATCCGTGCAAGAACACATTTTGTTCTGTAGGTATTAAAAGATGCCCAGCCTACTGCTGTCAACAATACAAGATGGGCAAGTGACAATAATGCCTGCCTGAGCTAAATCAGTAGATGAAATACATATGGATCTCATTTTTGTTTGGTTTACCCCACAACTTCTGTATTGCTGGGTGGCAAAGGTCATGGTGAAGCTTTCCTTTCATGTTGGGGGTATTATTAAAGCAGAGCTTAATTAAATAAATCTGTGATATACTGAAAGAACACTTACTATGTTACACCAGTCCCTACTCCTCAAAACTAGGCAGTGACAGATTTAATCTGATCAAGCCATAATGATTATCTTCCTATTTTCTGTCTATTCAGTTGTAATCACATTTTTTGCTGTTTGATATGATCAAAATGCTGTTTGTTTTCCTGGCTACTACTGATAAATACACCTACTCTCTGCTGTAGCTGTGGAGTAAGGTCTTCCAACAGAAGCTGTCATCATCCCAGTTTCAGTAGTGGAGAGTGGAGAGGATTGGGTCTTAGGAGAGTAATTGTCCTGTATGGTGTGTGACTACAAGCAGGTCGCATCACCTCTGTGTTCTGCCTCTCTTTTTGTTGGCTTTGACATGCTTTGAAGCAGGGATTGCATCTTTCCTTGTGTGTATATGAAGCTCCCGGTGTGTTTTCTCACTGATGTTAGCTCTTGATCTTGAAAGAGGTGCCTGAGGGCACCGTGCAGATGTTTCTGCTGTGCCAAATGTCCACATAGCAAATGGGAAAGCTGAGCAGCTCAAGTGGGAGGCTTGAACTGTTATGAATCTGTTTATTTCCAGGGAGTTAAAATCTCAGTGATGCCAGGCACAAATCAAGTCCTTTGCAATCTGATGGGGACTAGGGACATATTGCACAACTCCCTTCTGCTCCATTCCAAGAGTAGTGTGTGCTAATGTGAGGGGTTACAGTCCCCCTGTATCCCTTCCAACTTTATCTGCTCTGGGAATAGACAGATATGTTGCCCATACACACACGGAGAATAGAGAAGATCCTGCAGGAAGCTATTCAGCATGGAAGTCATAAATCACACAAGAAACAAGTATCACTTCTATGATCTGTGTTACATGAGGGCACCGTTAGGTAACAGACAATCCCAAAGAGAAGTTGAAAATGGCTTCCTATGGCCAAGACTGGTAAAACACAACATTTTGCTGTGGAAGAAGGGAATCTGGGAGTGCTCCTGAGTTTATGTGGTCACTGAAGAATGGGTGTGTGCATAGAAAGTAGGGAACAGCTCAATAGAGAAGAAAGCTGGGAAGAAGAAAGGAAAGCACACAGAACTCGAGCTGTTAATCACATCCCTATGTTGATAAAATATTTATGAGATCTCATTCAATTAATTAGAATAAACTATGTAACACTGCAGGAAACAAATTGAAAATTTAATAAAGTAAGTTCACTTCCAATTTCTTTTGAAGAAAGAAGCTAATTATATTTAGTTCTGTAATTATAACTTTAATTAAAATATAATGCAAAATATTCCATAAAGTGAAAACAGTTCTGTGTTAGAAAATGGAGCCTTTAAGACAACTTGCTTCTCAGATAAAAGTTCATAACAATTTTCAAATGAGCATTTTAATGTACCAGCTTCTAAAATCTTTTCAGGCTAATATTAAAACATATCCATTTTAGGACTGCTTTTGAGTGTTAGCTTTTATTTAAAAAGTAATGCCTTACCTTCCTGCCTCTATTTAGAAATGTTTCTTACTCTGCGTTAATGATGTGTTTTACCTACTATATTTGAACTAGTGATACACTCCTTATTTATGTTTGCCTATTGCAGCCTACAGAATCCAATTTTTGTTTAGAGAATAGTTTCAAAATACACTGTGAAGTGTAACCACATAGCAGCTGCCTTCACCTGAGCAGCAGGGGAGGAGAGTGCCTCGGGCAGAGAGGTCCAGGTGAAATTTGGGTCTAGCAATATAAAAGGAGAACACTGAAAAAATGATCTATCATTTATGTTTTTATGATTTAATAGCAACAGAGTCTTCTAGGCTTGTGTGAAATGAATTTATCTTTAGGACTAAAAATAATTCTACAAGTGATTTCTAATGCACAGTTCTCAGGGGAGTCTGGGGTGAACGTGTGGCTGTGTGTTCACAGAGCCTATCTGAAGTACACACAAAGTCTGGCTGCTTTTCCCCCACTTTGTTGGGTTTTGATTTAGACCGATTCATAAGTGTTTCCATTTAAGTTAGAAGCTATAATCAGATGCTTAGATATATTTTAAAATAAGTGTAGCATTGAGTCCTGTTCTCAGTGATGCCATTAGAGTCCCGCACCTTTAACATTGCTTTGGTTTCTGTCTGCTAAGTAGCTATACAAAAGAGTTAATACACAAAGGAAAAAATGAGAAATTTATGAAAGAAAGAAGAAGGATTATTGCTCTTACCAATGTTAATGTACAACAGTGGTCCCTAATAGCATGTGTTACAAAGGTGCTCTTTGCAGATCATCTGTCTGGAAGAGAGTCATAAACTCAGCTTATCCTTAGTTCCAATCCGAGAGGTGTACCTCTTGTCATCATTTTGAGAAAGAAGGGGTCAACCAACCCTGGGTCTTTCTGACTTTGACCCATGCCTGCCATTGCTATAAAGTCACCAAGCTACAGATTGGCAATGCTAACAAGAACTCCTGTTCTCCCTGAGCAGATCAGCAGTGCCCAGAGTGAGTCAGTTCTAACAGCGTGAATTGAACAAATGGGAACCTGGAATAGAACACTTTGAAGGAAATGCTGGACTGACATATGCTGTTTTTGTACGTTTGTTGAACATCACTGAGCAATTCTAGTGCAGTAATCAGAGAATAGGAAAATATCTGGGGATGTTTATTTGATAGAGTTTACATTACACAGCCTGCTATTTAGCCAGGGCAGTGTTTTGTGATCTTTCTGATCATGTTTCTTTTCTTCATCCCTTTGCCAAGGAATTTGTAATGATCAAAACTGAGTGTTGAGTGACCAAAAGCTGATGTTTCAAAGTCTGTCTAATGAATGAGAAGTTCTTTAGCAGTGTAGTCCTCCCAGAGTGGATCACAGAAGGGGCATTTGCGTTGCAGAGCTGGCTCCCATTCTGAGGCCATGGCAGTGAATGTTTTCATTTCCTGCAGTCTCTAGCTTGCTCTGTCTGATGAGTTGATCGAGGTGGTGGCCTTTCTTCTCCTCACACCATAAATCCCTTCATCCTTTAGGCCCCTTCTCTTCATCTCAAGGAAAACGGCTGAAGCCTTATGTTGAAATTGAGCTCACTTAGTCCCTGTTTGGCACAGCTGAGCTATCTGGTGACATTTCAGCCTCCTTGCAGAACTGGAATGTTAAAGATCTGGATCCAGGTAAAAATCAATACTGAAGTCAATGAAACTAAATCAGGACATAATTTGTGGAAATCAGTTTTAACTCCACTAAATTCACCAAAATTGCTGCCATGTCGAATATAAAGTAACCCTGCTAAAGGTACAGGATATATTTGGTGTGAAAATACCATTAGAATATGCTTATTTGCTACTGGGTTTAAGAAGAAAAAAATATTCCTAAAATATTCCTGTGTGTTGCTTTGTGCCTTTGTTCCGTAAGTAAACTTAGTGGACTGAGCAAGCCTTGGGTGAAAATAAATCCTTAAGAACCTAGGAAAACTGTACATGATCAACGACACAAACAGGTTGAAATGTATTTTCAGTTTTTCCATAACAACTGAAGAGAGAAAATCCTTTTCCTTGGAAGGAAAGTTTACTATTTAATGTTTTGTACTTCCCAAAGGAGATCAGCTCCCAGACCCCACTGCTTCCCAGATGGGACTACAAGAGCAGAGCATGCTTAGCATAGGGTCAGATGGACATTTATGCTGAGTTAGTTAATACAGAACTACTTAGTAAATCTTAGTCACAGTGAAATCAAATCCTCTAATACAGACAAGAAATTACGCTTTTTTCTTGGTAAGTGGATTAAGAAAATTAGGTGCTCAGCTGCAATTAATTAAATTTGAAGAAAAATATAGTTCATATTCACACCTCTGCTGGTACTGTAGCATACTGTAGAAATCATCTGTGATTTTGGAGTATTCTCTTCTGCTGACTATTACAGATATGATCTGAAAGGTGGGGATGATTCCAAAGCATTTGTGGTCTAAGAATCATTTCTAATCTAAACATAATATATTGCCAGGTCTGCCATGAATCTGCTGTACAACCATTTTCTCTTTTCTGTGCAGCTCTTTCTGCTCTGATCTCTTGCCTGTCTGGTTTACATGAGTTCGGTATTCTACTGCAGGAATTAACCTTTATGGTATGTCTCTAAAATGCCTAGAATAAATGGGTGTTCATCTCAGTGGGGAACTTTAGACATTGTCATCATGCAAATAAGAATTTAATATGTAACACATCTGACCCTTTTGTTATCAGTGCTTCTTTACACCCAAAGAAAAACAATAATGAAGAGAAACAGACTCAGTTGTCATACAAGAGATGTGAATACTTAAATAGCTGTCTGCTCTCTTTCATATTCTTAAGATTTAAAAGTTCGTGTATTTTTCTGCCGATGTTAAATGAAAATATCTTTACTTGATATTCATCATTCTACAATGGCTATTTTATCACCTAGACAACATGAATAAAAGTTATTATTCTTAGTCATTAGTCACTCAGTCAGGAAAGAGAAAAATTGAATGCTTTAGAACGTTTTACTTTTCTGTCGTTTTAGAGTAAATGACATTCCTAAATGATGGCCAGTCAAACCTGCAGAATCTATTAGTAACTTGATAATAAGTGTGGAGGGATGCTGGGACCCAAAGGAGTCTTAAAGTGGCATTTATCAGGCATGTCACATCATTGCTACTGGTAATAAAAGCATTTTTGTTTTATGCTGTAGCGTCTATAGAGAATAATATTTTTTGTGCTATAGCCAAAAGTGATATTGCTACATTCATCACACTGTTTGATATGAAATAGCCTAAAAGCTCTGGAAACTGACTGTCATTATTTGCTTCTTCCTTTTATTTTTTCTTCCTAATCAAGGAGACTGTTACAGTGGTGGGAGAAGTTTGCCTAGCCTTCAGATTAAGACGTACAGACATAAAACAGTTTCCCCATCGTGAGTCTGACCCTTTGTTTCCAGCACTGCCTTATGTTTTGTGTCCTTTCAATAAGAATATGATTAACTCATTTCTTTTACTTTTTGTTTCTCCTTCTTGAAGGTAAGGTTCAGGGTGCTTGGTTTACTATCCCAGCCTTTCTGGCAAAACCTTCATTGGCTTTAGTGAGCATTGTGTGTTTGGCAACTGCAAGATGCTAATTTTATATGTTAGCTTCTGACTGATAAAAATCAGAAACAAACAAACAAAAAAAATGAAAATTCAGCAAATATAGCAGTAACAAAGAAAAACAAACAACTCTAAGGGTCTGTCTTCTTTTCAGCTGACTTCCTTGGTAGGAAAAAGATCCATCAGTTACCTTCAATTGATGGATCAACCAGTCCTGACCTTGTACTCTGTGACGCCTGTACAGCTGCTGCAAAAATGTATGGGAAAGCTTTCACAGTTTCCTATGGAAATGTAAGGCTAGTATAGGCAAATGCATCACAGGAGCTCACTTAATAGCAGAGAAGAAACAAAGCACATTCATCATATTGAATTCCTACCCACAGGTATTCATCTTTTGTATGTAAAAATGCCATCTGATTTTCTTCCTCATAAACCTGGTGTGATGTTTTCCCTTTTTCCTGTTGTTGTTATTTTGGTTTGGACTTAAATCTGTCGCTTTTGAAAACTTATGGCTTTCAAGCCACACTTCTCTCTGGAAGTAGAAATGAATGAGATTTTGAAGTACTGGGGAAGTTAAAATACCCTTTTTAAATTGTGTTGGTGCAGCATGACGGGCTTCATAATTATGTGAGCCTGCTCTGAGTAGAGGGGTTTCTCTATTGCCCTCTGAAGGTAGATTCTGCTCTGTTTTTTTTTTTTTTTCCAGAATACATAATTTGTCATATTGACTGACTGTGGTAAGATCTGGCATGTCTTATTAATACTCTTTAACAAAGCAACCTGCTCTTTGTCTGAATCATAAAGCCAGGCAAGACAGTTGGTACAGCTAGAGCAACCTTCATACTTTGAAGGGGCATGATGGTGTCAATATTTTTGAATAGCCCTCTGCTCTTCCTTCAATTAATCTTATTCCCACTTCACAACATGCAGACATATCAGCTGCTCCCATGGGACATTGTCTGGTAAGAGGATGATGCTATGACAACTTAATTCAGGTTTTTAGAAGTTCATACAGCTGGTCAATTAAAAAAAAAAAGTGTACCACAGAGATTTGTTGTATTTTTCAACGTATTTGGCACTGCTATACCATTACTATAAATGGCCATATTAAACCAGGTAAACAGCTTATGCCTTTCTTTTCCTGACTTCTTATTGTTAGTTCTCTGCTCATACAACTAAGTACTTATGAATGAAGCAATATGCTGCTTTGAGGTTGAATATATCACTCATTGAGTATGGTGCTAAAGAATGGCCCTTATCAAATAAACTAACTTGTAATTAACACTTATTGAGCTCTAGAAATCATGATTTGAACCTATTCGGCTTTCCATAAGATGTGACGTGCCTCAAACCATGTGTTGAAATACCCAACAGTTGCAACAACTTGCAGATCACACCGAGAACTGCATGATGAGAATCATTTTCGTTATGAATGTCTTTATAACTAAACGCTTATGTCATCGTGCACAGCCTTTGTTTTTTCCTACCTTTCCTTTCCTTGACAGCATTTCTTTCTGGGGCTGTTTTTGACAGAGATCCTTTGGTGTGCCCTTAGGAGTACTCTTGTGTGTTGTGGGTGCTGTTTTCTGCTAGTGGCTGTTCTCTCTGTTCCTTACGCCTTGCTCTGGTAATGTTTGCTGATTTATTTCTGAAAAGATAATGCATACACTAGCAGTCAGTTCTTCAGTAATCATGTCTCAGCGGTTGTCTTTGGTCAGCAGTAATGAGAAGAAAGGAACGAGCCAGAGAAAATGCTCTAATTAGTTCTTGTAGATCAGAACGCTTTGCTGCTGAAATAAGGCACGTGTCTGCACAGAGCTAATATCATTGCACTGCAATGTCCCCTTTTCTGGGGAAAGAAATTGCAGTATGTTTTAGGGAACAAATGAAAATGGTTTCGTAATGAATAACAAACTAGTTGCACTAAGATGAGGAGATGAAGTTCAAGCTCTGTATCTCAATCTCAAACTCAAACAAGCTTGTATTTATGTATTTATATTATTACGGACTTATATTTAGTTTGTTATGCTTAGTAATCCATGGATATTTTCAGTGTTTGTACAAATTCTTCTCTTGTCACTAATTCCTTGTTTGTTGCTTTCAAACAGCACTCCTTCTCTTAGTGGGCTTGAACTTAACAAAATGACCCACTTTTCTCCTGTTAGTATTTGAATGCAAAGCTAAAGATGTTTGCAAAGAATCTGTGAATTTATTCTGCAAGAAAATTCTGCTTGTATTGCCAGCAAAGACAGTTTTTCTGTGTGAGCGCAGTAGAGTTTCACCAGGAGCAAGCCACAGATGTGTTGCGTGAGCCAGCTTGCCATTTGTTAGCGGAAACTCTACAGCTTCTAAAATATCACTTCTCTCAGGAGCAGCTGCCTCAGTCTCCACTGTGTGCTTGTTCTGCTGGGAAGGGTGGCTGTGCAGATTGCTGACAGCCATTGCATACGCACATCCCCCATACGTATACTCTCACTTCAACTTATCCACCTGTTAAAAAAAAAAAAGAGAGAGAGAAGGAAAGTGATAGTGTTCCAACTCAGCTGTTTCTTGGCCTATGTTTATTACTTTGTTCCAGGGCTGTGTCTAGCCATATGAATGAATTGTGTGCCGTTAAAGGTCCACCTAGGTCAATATGCTGTTTCTTCCACTTGTCAGATATGAATAGTTGGGGAGGAACACAAGAAGTGTCACATCTGATTCTCCTCCCTAAGCTTTTGTCAGACTCCAGCCATTCTCAACACCTGTACTAAGCTATTAGTAAACTTCAATGGATTTTGATTACAGGAACATGCCAGTCCTCCAACAACTCTAAACACCTAGCATCCATTTAAAAATGGCTTGTAGCATTTCTGTGACCTCTTTCCTTCCCTCCCTTGTATAATATCTTGCTCATTGTACTGCTCTTCCTTTCAGAACTCCAGCATTCTCTAACTCTTCTGCTTGGAATCAGAAAGCAATATCCTAGGAACATAAGATACTCAAAAGTATATCTTGTTTGGAGGGTTCTCCTCTTCAGCTTCACAAATAGGACATGGGTATTTAAATAAGGAACGTGCAGTCTATATGTTTGAGGGCTGTCATCTCACTAGGGCATAACAAATAAGATCCGCTGGTTTCATGACAGGCTTTTTTTTCTGCCAGTGAATGCATATGAATGCCACTTTTTATCATCCATTCAAAGACTATCCTGAAGCATTTCAGAAAAATGTATTGGAACGATTCAGCAGTAATAAAATGTTCTATGCTCAGATGCAAAGTGAAATGCAAAAACATTTCAGTTTTAACTAAATTCTTAGAAAGGACATTCTAGCTTAGGAGCCAGACTAGTTAACGAGTAGTGGCTATCTTAAAACTGAGGTCTAATGCTTTTCCAGCTGACTCTATTAGCATGTCTGACACTGTTTTGAGAGTGCGCCCAATACCTCATGAAAAAATGCAAACAATAAGCTAAACTTGCATGGGAGGTAAAACACCAGATGGAAAGTCAGGAGGCTCTCTGTAACAGAGAAGCTTAAAACTTCTGTTATTAATCACGGTCACTTGAGTAAGAAGAAAAGCAGTTGAAGTGTCTGAAAAATAGCAAACGTATCTTGGTTCATACCTCTGCTGCGTAAAGTATGTTTGATCTTCAGCAAACCCATGGAAGGATAATTGAGTTCTTAAATTCTTTATTTTCATGAAACTTTACTGATGCTCTAAACAGTTGAGCTAAGAAACACCAGAAAAAATGGAGTGATCTGGAAGAAGAGTAGAACAGTTATCTTTGAAATTCTAGATTTGTTACTGGATGTTTATAAGCTACAAGGAAAAGCTTTATGAACAACTAAGTAAGGTTATGCTTGTGAGTCGATTAGTACAGATTATATATAATTGTATTTATGAAACAACCTTACAGAAAATAATTTATTCATTTGGTAGTGAGTGCCTCCAAATACACTGCCTTCTGTTAAAGCTGTGAGTGTTAAAAATGTCTCTAATCTTTAGCGAGCAAACTACTGAATGTTTTTGCATGTTCACCAGTTTGCCACAGTCCTGTATTGTTTGTGAAAGTCAAGCACTATCATTCCTTGGACATCCTTGCATGTGAGAAATCCAGGATTTCATCTTCCAGAAGAGGTGCATCTAGTAGTGAAATCAAGAATGCTGCATAAAACAACGATGATAAAGTAGGCATCGCATTCCTAGTTTTAATCTGAATGTTTAGGCTTTGAGAGGCACTAAGATTTCTTCTGCTGTTTCTACAGCATCTTAGTGTTTGAGTATACAGTCTGTGTGTATGTAGTTCCAAATCAAAGCTGATGAAGGTGGGAGGAATATTGGAAGACAAAAGAGTAATGTTTGCAAGAGAAGAGCTAGAAAGTAAAGGAGAATTTCACTTGTCTGGGCAGCTGTATTGCAGTGGAAGGCAATACTTGATGGAAGACCCATGCAAATGTCAGGCAAGAATGCAATACATTCTGACAGCTATTGGAGATTTAAACAGAAAGCTGCCTCTGAAAAGTAAAATGTAGTTCTGCAGCAGCAACATCTTAGGTGTTTTTTGCAGAGTGGAAATGTGGCAGGTTAAGACAGAGTAGAAATTGAATGCTTTGATACAATGATTTTAAAATCCATCTGAAACTGCAGAGCAGGGAGGGAATTGTTAAGCAAATTTCTTGCAGATCTACCTACAGATATTTGAGCCAAACATTGTACAGGAAAAGAAGACTACGATTTCTAGTGAATTCATTGCTTTTCCATGCTACTCAAAGCTTGAATAAGCAAATTGTCAATTGTAGTTCACAGGGACAGTAAAGAAATGAAAGACAAGAGTGTAACAGGTTGGGCTGGTAGGACTGCATACAGAAAGGGATGAAAGGCATAGTATGAGCTGAAGTCCAGGCAACTGAGATGTGCAGGTGTCACCTCCCAGTTTCCTTGTACAAAGGAACTTATGTGGTCAAAATCACCTGGTACTGCTTGAGAAGACTGATAAAGTATCTCAAATAACTGCTGTTTCCACTGCTACGGTCATCTTTGTATCAAAAATAAGCATGGATCTTGCTTTATCTTTCTGGATAACAGTTTATATTGTAGTGGGAAGGCCTCTGTAAATTAATTATGCATCAAAGACGATATCTCCTGGGTAGGCAGTAGACTGTATAATGCAATCCCAGCAGCTTACAAAGGATCACAGCCTGCTTTCCTAATCATAGGAAGAGGGCAGTGTTTCTTTCAGTTCTAAGCATGCTTTTTTAGGAAAAGAAAGGGCAGTATGAGTGAAACATCTAAGATATTTCCTCTGCCTCCTCCTCTGGAGGAGGATTTTTATCACTCATAGACATTCTTTGGATGGGGTAAGAGAAATTCTCAGCCCTGCCCACATGGGAAAATATCAGAGCCATAGATTTAAGGGAGGAATCCTTTATCAAGGCTAGGCTCATTTCCTGGCATTTAGATTTTATCAGTATGTAGACTTCTGGGTGCTCTGTAGGTAACTGTGTCCATGGATTAATCAGATGGAAAACTCTGAACTGCGAGTTCAGCCAAAAGGATGATTATTTACAGCAGCACTTTGCATCAGTATGTTGCAGCTTAAAGGATCAATTGGTAACATATAGCTATTAAGACTGAGGTCAGACTATGATATTAGATTATTTCAGGTTTTGGAATTCAGGGATATAGTCTCAGAACTTGTTACTCTTTGAAAAACTGACTGTGAATATAGTGCTGCCTTCCATCTTGGTTTCCATCTCTAGTCATTGAGAGTACTTGGTAATATGAAAGTCTGCCTGATATTTGGTTTGTTGCCTTACCCTTGAACCTCTTCTCCTTTGGAAAACAAACAAACAAAAACAATGTAAGGCAAAGGCTACTGACCAGCATCTCTGTCAGGTGAGCTACCATGTTCATCCTGCCTGACTGTCTTTCTAAATCATCTTTGACTTAAGGATCGCTCTTAAATAGTATATTTTTATAACACAAAATAGGAATGATTGTTATCTGGCCAAGTGGAACAGAAATAAGATCCCACAGTTTGTGATAATAGCTTCATAGTATGTCCTGAGGGCGGCTGAGCAACTGCAGTGCTATTGATTTCAGGATATTGCATACAAGTTCTTAAAGTGTTACTGAATAGATCTTCTCCTATTATTTGTTATGAATACAATGCGAAGCACCCCTCAGAAAGTCATGCTGGAAGGACAGCTGAGATGAGGGGTGAGTATGGCTTGAGATGCTATTATACTGATGCAGCCCAGTTTGTGTTGAAGGGCCACAGCAGTTTGGAATTGGAGTAAGTTAGTAGTCCTTTGGCTCTTTTGTGAGATTTTTAATCCTGCAATTTAAAGGAAGTAAATTTCAGCCACTGACTTTTCCATTGCTTTCTAATAACTGTAAAATTGCCAGGTTCCTTGGAAATCGCCCAAGGGTCATGCACTACAACAAACCTTTGAAAATATTGTTGTAAGTTCCAGATGCTCTTAGGAGTGTTTCCAACAGGCTTCAGTGATGAAGCCTGGAAACTTTCCAAAGCTGTTAAATGCATCTAATTCCCTTCAAGTCCAATAGCTACTACAACCTCCCTTGGAGCCTTGAACCATTAGCACACTGGACTTTTGTTGGGTAACAGACTTAGCAAATGATCAGAATGTGATCATGTTAGCAGTGAATTTTAGATGAAAGCAATCCCAAAGTACTGCCAATCACTTCAGGTTTGTGAATTGTATCTCAGTGAAATGAATCTGGCTGGGTATAGGGAACTGTGTAAAAGTCAGGTAATCCTTCCAGAGAAGTGCAGGAAATTCTGTTAGCAATTCTTTTAAACTGTTATTGGAAGATGAAAGCACTATTTTAACTGCTGAACAGTAATAAGTGGGGTTTTTTTGTACACAACACTTTATTTCTGGTCGTCACCTGATCATCCATATGTTTTAATCTGATGCTCTAATGATTTACTTCTGCTTTAATCTTAGTTCTTTTTTTTTTATTTACTTATATTCTTTAATGCTTTGGGAAGATACTGCAGTTAATTTACCTGCATGCATTCCAACTTCGACGGGTTACAGATCAGGATTGCTCCTTTGCATAATAGTAGGATTCATATAATAAATCCTTTCGTTTGGCCTGTGCCACAGAGCGTTCAAAACTAAAAGCTGTAAAAATAGTTGGCTACAGGCACGTGACTGACTGCATTCTAGTTCTCACAGTTAACCAAGTTCACCTGTCAAGTCAAGGCACAGCTGGGATGCTCTGACAGCTAAATCCAACCTGTTTATCTGGTAGGAAAAACACAAACAAACAACTGGTCAGTTTCAGAGTTTATCTAAACTGCAGATTGCAATCTGAGGTTGTTCTCACTGATGGAGCAGCCTAGAAAGTTGCAATTTTTTGTGTACAAGTCCAAAATGGTCTGCAGAGGCTTCAGTAGTCATCTGGGGGATGAAAATTGGATTTCAAGTGTACTGGGACTTTCTAGCTCTCTGCCTAATCTTGATGGACATATTTTTTCATCCTGTTTTCAGAGACGTGAGAACATCTGATGAAGGACTCCTAAAACTGTTCAGTTTTCAAGTCAGTGCACTAAGTGGACTGATCTGAGGTTACATAATAGAGAAAAGAGAAAAACTGATGAGTCTTGTGGTTCTTCACAAGCCCTCTACACCATTTGTGGCTGTTTGTGTGATAAAGTGAAGGATTGCAGGTGGTGACCTCTTGGTCAGGCACCGTGCAACCCACCCTGCTCTGTGTGGCACAATCCCTTGGTTTGCACTGGGACACACGGTTTGCACTGGCAGCTTGAGGGCTTGAGCATCCTTGCAGACAAATCTTCCAATTCATAACCTGTTAGTTTTATTTCTAATTAAGTAGCTATGATCAGTATATATTTTAGAGCTGTGTATTACATGAGATCGTGGAGAGGTTTTCTTGCTTCAGTGCCTTTTCTGGCAGAGTCTTCAGGACACTAAGATGATCAGGCTCTAGTGTCATCCACTAAAGCAAGATGCTGGTTCATTCTCTCAGTGTAGGAGGACTCTGAAAATCACTCTAAAAATCAATTACGTTACCATTACCTTTACCTTTGCCCAAATTGAATGCTTCCAAAGACTTAGTGGAATTTCAATTATTAAGTTTTAAGTTCTGTACTCTGCCTGGGATTTATGGCTTTAAATAAGGACAGAGCTCAAAATGCAGTGGTTGACTTCAGCAAAGTTCTTCATCACACAAACTCTAAAATTTGTGTGTAAAAGTATTTTTTCTAATTGCAAATTTTCTTTAGTGTTTGTGGTGACTGTAATGTCACCATCTGTTCAAGAAGAAACAGAAGAAGGTGCCAGCTCAGATGTGTCAGGGAGATTAAAGCCCTGCGATGTTTCAAGATTTCATATTATGCTCTTTGGTTTCATTTAATATATGTCTGTGATGTTTGTTTTTTTTTTTTATAGTCAGAGTGCCCAACTAGAAGAGTCATCCATGAGTGATGGATGACTGAGAGTCAAGGCTGATGAGATACTTGAGGCAAAATTTTGATGTCAGAGAAACCCAAAGCAGATTTACTTTTTTCTGACTTCAGTTTACAGTATTTTTGAAATGCGCTCCAAAAATTGCCTGCTTGTTTTGGGCCTGCTTTATGAAACACTTTCAGTTCAGAGCAAACATTACTGGGGCAGATCAAGCTATATTCTGTCCAGTGCTACATTTCAGCTGCAATAATCACCAACATTCAGTGCTTCAGCAAGAATGATGCTTCCATCTTGTCCTTATCTGAGAGAGACTAGACTATACTAGGTGTAAGCTATCTACCTTGGCCCTGTGATTATACTTCGATGCCTGAACATCTCACTTAGTATGACCTTTAGAAATATACAGTATGAAAAGTATGAAAGTCTGACTCGAGCACAGTTAAGTAATAAATCTGCTTAATTTCATTCTAACATAAACCAACCACTGGGTTCATAAGCGCACTTAAACTCAGTAATGTTCCTTCAGGCAACTAGGCCAGTTTGTGAGAGTGCTATCTAGGTAAGAAATGGATGTATCTTGACAGGAAACATACAGTGCTGAAAGAGTTCCTCCTTTTGTGTATAAAACAATCAGCAACTCCTCTGTGCAAGAAACCTGAAGTACTCTTGGATCAGACATAATTTGCAAAAATAGTTACGTTCTGGAACAATCTATTTTACTTCAGAGTGAAATCAGTACAAATGAGATGACCATCTTTTCTATCTGGACAGTAAGATTAGCACTCCTTGTGCAAGACAGCATCTGGGATTCCAACAGCTTGTATGGCTTGGAGGGCAGGAATGCTTCCAAGATAATGCCTCATGGAAGACTGTCAGTTTGGCAACCAACTGTCAGTTTAACACAGTTCCTGTATTAAACCAAACAAAAATACAGAAACAGTGTTAAGAAATAAAGTGCTGGACTATTTGAGTTGTGGTATTTGAAGTTCAATCTGAAACAGTTCTTAGCAATATAGTTCAATAACTTATGTTAATTGTAACACTAAAATCCAGGTACTTTAGTATTTCTACAAAATAAAAGTAGGTGGTGATAATATCCCAAATCCCCGAGGCTACTTTTTTGAGCATGTTTAGCCCAGAGCTTAATCAGCACAGGAAAATGGATGAAAAAGGCTTTAGGCATGTTTAAAAATCCCTGAAACGCACAGTGACAAATCTCATGCAATGGACAGCACAGGGTGATATATACAATCCCATCAAAATCCTTTTTTACAGTGAAACAGAGGCCTCTGGGCATGTGAGCTCAAGTGTGTGAAGAAGTGAGAAAATGTTTCTAGAGCAGTTTAGTTGTTTCATAACTTGGTGGGTTTGATCTTTCAGTTCGCTGTACAGTAGGATCCCTACAGCTGTCCAAGACACAAAGTGACAATGAGCGATTAAAAATTACAGAGTGATTATAGAGAAGGCAAGATCTGAGGTCAGTCATGCTGTCAGTCATATTTCTATTAATGGTTGGTGCCGAAAACCAGAAGGGCTGAGTAAAAAGTATGATGGTGTAGGCCAATTTTTCCCTGATGTAGAAAGGCAGGAATTAATGTTTGACCCCCATGAGCTGACTGGCATATGTCTGGAAGTATGAGATTTAATTGAGCAGATGGCAGCGCACATTACTGCTTTAGAAATGTGATTAATCATTATAAATGTTCTAGGTACTTTAAAAGAATGACTAGAGCATCTGGCTATCCACACGGAGACAGTGTACACCCACCTGACAGGAATCCATCCCCATAGCATAGATGATACTAGTATTTATGTTAATTGCTTTGAGTCTTCATGCTTCATCTGAATGGGCAACTGCCGGCATGTTCTTTTAAATAAGTAAGATCAATTTCGAAGTTAGATTGCTTTTAGTTTGTTTACTGTTGAATTTTGGCATCACTATGAAGCAGAAAACAAACAAAAAATATAGTCTTAGCCTACAACTTTACAAGAAGCATGAAGATGAAATTTCATGTCGAATTTTAAACTAGAATAGGGCTAAGTGCCTTTGCCTGCTGTTGGAGTATTTTTCTTCCATAAGCCACCAGATCAGTGAGGAATCTCCATGCTCCTGGGCATGTACACTGACATCAGCTCTAATGTGCTCTAGCTGGAGTGCTCGCCCACTACTGCAGCATCTCCTGTGTTACACACACCTGCTATCCAACTTTTTCCTCAGGCAGTGAATAGAAAATCTGCCTGTCAGAAGTTCACTGTTTTTCTTGTATGTCATCCTGCCATTCATGACCACTCACCAGGTGGCTTCACAGTATCCCTTCTGCAGGTGCTTGGCAAGCGCCTAGTGATTTTTTAAGGGACATGAGTTAAGAGGAGCTGGCTAATGCCAACTGACTACTTCTGCTGTACATACCTTTCAGCTCCTGCTCTGATTATGAGCATGGTGATTTATTTGTCTCAGATCTCATTTTTTTTCAGTCCTCTATATTTATCCATATTCTGTCACTTACTTCCATCTGTTCTACACAGAAAATTTAGTCTTTGTTATAGAATCTAGTTCCATGTAGTGCCATCATCTTGAGCCTCTCAGTGCTTAAAGCTGGACAGGACTTGTTTTTAGCCTGTTTTCTGCAGTGCATGACTCAGTTCATTTATGTCCTGCAATTGCACATTGCTGGCTGATCTCTAAAGTACGCAGCAGCTGTGCAGGAGCTGCTCAGTGCTTTGCAAGATGGAGAGATGCCCACAAAGAGCTCTGCCATTCCTTGTCTTGGGAAACTTTCATTCATGCTTAGAGAAATAAATGACGAGACCAGACTGAGGCTGAACGATGGCCTTGAGGTCAGTAGCCAAAGTTGCGAAGCAAGTGTTGTGGTCTTAATATACAGACATCTGTACAGGTTTTTAAATGTGTCTTCAACTGCTAAAAGTCAGATTAAGAGCCAGAGATACCAGGACAAGGCAGCTTGCTGTTTGTTCAACAGCTCTTGTTCAACAAACTGGTGGATTAACACTCTCTGTCATTTTCATATGACTCTAAAAGGCTTACAGAAACAAACTTACTTCAGAGGATTACCTTCTTGTTTCTGTGCATTTATAACTGCCATCTGTTCATATTTGAGAGCTGGGTGTTATGGTAACCTGAATCTTTTAAACTTGTGCTAATTGCAGAGCTCATGCCTATAGTCATGGAGCACATTTAAGTGTGGGTGCATAATGCTGGCAAGGATATGGCGACTGGGAACAGCCCAGAATTTGGAAAGCCCTCCAGTCGACCTTGTCTGCCCCGGCATGCACAGGATGGACAGGGAGGAAGGAAGAAGGTCTGTCTCCTTCACAAGCAGTGTAGGGAGAGCAAGGAATGGTACCCTTAATACAGCAGCATGCCCAGAGGCAAGAAGAGCTTTGCTCTTTTGGCAGTGAAAAACAAGCTTTGGGGAAAAAATGAAGGCAGGGTAAAAGTCTCTCTGTTGCAATTACCTTTTCCATATAAACCTTGTTACATCTCGTGGGTGTTTTCATGATATGCAGACTGATTCAACGTGAAGGTGTCACCTGTCTTGTTCCCTCCATCTGTACAAAGAAAAGCTCATGATTATTGTGGCCATGAGGTCAATTTGAAGCACTGTGTGCACAACTCCTTGTGCATTTACCAGGCTTCTTAGGTTATTCTTCATAGAAAGCAATTTGGGATAGGAATAAGACATCGTCTCAAATGACTTTTGCTCTTAAAAATGTCTTTCAGTTTATGGCCATGTAGATCTAATGGAAGTTAATAACACAATATCACAAAGTTAGATAGGTGCACAGCCTCATTCCCAGTAGTTGACTGCTGAATGAACTAGTATCTGCTGCTGTATTCTTCCTCTACGCATCCATTAATTATGGATCAATTATTCAATCTTTAAGAACTCGGGTGGTGCCTGGGCTACTGAGTTGTGAAATTAAAGCAATGCCACAGTGAACAGGAAAGAAACATGCATTTACTATAACACCGTCATCCCGTGGTTCTGATATCCCTGGGATAAAACCTTTTTTCTTCAATAACTAAGCCAGTTTGTATGGATGTCCCTTTTCTCCATGGTGCTTCTAACTCTCCTTACACAATGTCTATCAAGGCCTTCTTTTTGACTAACAGTCCTTCCACATTTTTTCTAATGGTACAAACAAAATCTGAGAGCCAAATGCCTGTTGTCATCATAGGTGTAATTTGCCGTACTCTACAGTATTTTTTCCTAAACAAAGCACAGCACAATTAGCAAAAAGAAAACCACTTTACAAAACAAATCTTGTAGTCTAGTAAACTTCAGCCACTGAGGATCAGCCTAACAAAGTATTAATTTGCAATCTGAGATGCTGGAGAAAATGTCAGATGAGAATGATGGCTTTTCAGCTTCTGGGGCCTGGAATAGTGCTCTGCAACACATTGTCCATTGAGCAGTCAATCTCTTAGGATTTCACGGAGGTGCCTGTAATATTTGGCTGGTTAAGCTGGTCCCTCTTTACCTTTAGGGAGTGAAATTTCTGATGACAATTCTTTTGTTGGTGAAAATTGTTTGCTGCTGAAAAATGTTCTGTAGTGTAAGAATGGGAATAAAATTGAAAGCAAATATTTACACAAATTGAAAATATGCTAACAGGTAAAATGAAAAGTAGGTCATTCTCTGCTTTATCCTTTGTTTAGTCATCTACATCAATCAATTAAGCAGCTAACTAAATTACTGGAGAAAATCTAACATTTCAGCTTTTTTTTTTTGTTCCATGGAGGAGAAAGGGAAATTAGGGTGTTTGTTTTCAGATATTTGCCATTTTGTTAAAGTGCTGCATTTTTAAAGAGTATTGTACTCAGTGCTCATCAATTGCCCTATTATTAATCATCTTTAACATCGTAGTAGAGGTCATACTTGTACAGGAAGAAAGTGCCTCTGTATTACTTCTCCATCAGGGCTGAAACTTGTCCTCTCTAACCATTTGTTGCATTTCCCTGAGCCCATTTCATGCACACCTTGTGCCATTTAATGCATTTCCTGATTGCTTTTTCCTTTCTTTCCAACATCAGAATACATCACATCAGGGACAGTGTATCCATGACTGAACTGCCCGTGTTTGCCTCCTCCAACTACTGCCTGATGTGTCCGCAGTCCAGCTGCTTTGACGACTTTCACTCTACGTCTCAGAGGCAGGCAGTGCTTAAGCCCTTCCCGGACACTCTAGCATGGCTTTCTATGAAGTCTGATGCTAGATTCAACTGCACAGTAGTTCTAGCAGGAGGGGCAGGTCTTGAGAATGAAAATCGGACAAAAACAGGCTCACCTCAGTACTGAGAACACTTGCAGAAGATCTATATCTCCATATAAAAGGCACTTCTGTTTTGCCAGTTCTGGAGTGCAATGTGCAGTAATAAGAGATGATGATGCTGCACTATAGCCTGAATATAGTCACTGAAGCAGAGTGAAATTAAAAAAGGTTTCATCTTGTAAGGCGTGATATAATGATTTCTGTCATGCTTACAGCCATAAATGAAAATAGCAATTCGTTACACACCAAAACTAAGCAAATAGTTGAGGCTACAGGTAGCGCATAAACAATAAAACCAATATAAAGACCCAGAGGATGAGTGCATTTTTAACTTTATTTATTTCTTTTGATGTAGACTAGATTAGATGAGACTAGAAATAACCATCCTCCTGCTCTGAGCACCCTGCCAATTATTTCAGTTTACAAAACCAAAATGCAATATGAATAACTCACGCTTCTAGCAAATACCCATTCAGATGTTCCCACCCCTCCTTTTCTACCAAGACTTACATGATCTTTTCTCTTGTTCCCAATGCCAGGTCACATACGTGAATATTGCAAGCACTGCTGATATGTGCAATAACAAAATTTGTTTTTTTCTTTTTTTCCTTCTTTTTTTTTTTCAGTGAAAAGTAGGAAATGTTTCCAGAAGTGCAGTGAAAACACTTTACAGTCTGTTTTGAAGCAGCTATGTAAATTATTGGGCTTTTGTTCATTGTTCTGATCTCACTTAAGAGACTGTTTTTTGTCTGCTTTTCTGTACTTAGCTAAATTATACAATGTTTTGACCTAACAGCTTCCTCTCTTTGCTACAGTTCACCCTATGACTTACTAAAATGTGGGAGTACGGCTAGCAATATTGCTTTGAGTAGGAGAAAGGTATATGAAAACCTGCCTACACTTCTAGCTATTTAACCATCATGCCCTTATTTCTTTTAATCTCATTAGAAGTTAAATGCAAAAGTAAATAATGTATTATTTGAAAAGCACCAACCTTAACAATTAACATTTTTAACAACACCTTAACAGGTGTTACTATTGTTTAGAGGCAGACTGGGAGAACAACTTGTTTTTCCCAGACACATAGGAGTGATGCTGTGTTACAGAAATAGTTGTGGTGAGATATAGACGAAATGTTGCTGCCCTGAAAGTCAAAAAAGCTATTCTGCTTGTATCTTGTCTTGAACAATGATTCCCTTCTCAAAACGGGCACCTGAAAATGGCAGTGCCCTTTCAGAGAATCTTACTACAGAGACTGCAAGCCAGCTGATGCTGTTGCTCACAGGAAACTTGAAAGCCTTTGTTTAAGGAAAAGGTATTGTACAGCCTGTTTGATACTCATAAAATTGATTTCTGAGCATAACTTAGAGAGGCTTGATGCACAACTTGCCTTATGTGTTTTATAAAAAGGCTAAAAAGTGTTTCTCTAGACTGTCTTCTTCCTCTTTTAGTAACAGCAACGGTTATGTGTTGCTCTGAAGTACTTTTGTTTAGGTGCAGAATTGTATGTGAAACAGCATTGTGCCCTTCTTTAAATACACAATCAAATAGAAGGGGATAAAATCTGGTAGATGCAGATTCTAAAATTCCATATTCGGTGCCCTTTAAGTATTGCAATCCTATGTTCTTGAAATTCCTTACAGATATATTATCAGGCTTAGAACAGAGTAAAGGTGAACTTCATTAAATAGCTTCATTATAATGGTATTTCATAGGTTTGAGCTTGCGATTAATGGATTGTACATTTATACTTTAAGACTGGAAGAACACGATCATATAAATAGTCTTATTGAAGTTAACAGGGCTATTCTTTGATGGAAAATGCCATTCAGCAGAACACTTAAGTGTATGCATAGCTCTAAGCATATGTTTAAATTCAACTCAAGTCAATTTATTTGGTTTTAAGAGGGTTTGACTGTGCTTATGTTCCTTGAAACGTCTTATTAATATATAGGGTGGCTGCTTCGGGAGCATTGGGATGTCGTTAATATCTTAAAAACAATAGTCTTTCTAAGCACGCATGACTGTTAGTTAAGGGAACTGTTAGTAGTTTGCAGCCAAATCCAAGCCCTAAAATCTCTGTGATCTGACATATTTATTAAACTTACCGATGTGTTAAACAGGGCAAAGAAGAGTATTTAGTTGTGTACTAGTTGCTGGAGTCTATTCACTGTTGCCAAATATTATAGATAAGAAGCTGCCAGACAAAAAGTACATCTCAAGAATAGTGGTAAGAGAAGCAGTTTTTGTCTCTAATTTTTCTGATTAGTTACTCAGAAAGAAAAAACTTTGGATTTCCTCTGGAAGTCATTTTCCTTGGGCTATTTAGGACCCTTCACGTAGACTGTCAAAGTACCTTGTGGGAGAATAAATATCTGTGGTTATCATTTTGTCTAATGAGGAAAGCACAGTGTGTTGAAGGAGCATCACTGATGCAGTTTCTCCTTTACAGTGAAATGCTGTGCTTTATAAGAGTAATTTGAATGAAAAAGATCATTTGTTATATTTCTGTAACAAGGACATCTAATGTCCTAATTATGAGAGATTAATACAGAATGAACAGGAACTTTCTACATTGTTAAATGAGGATATAAAGGATGAACGTATTTTTTGCTCTATACACTTAGAACACTGTAGATACAAAGCCAGCTGTTAAAGAAGAATTCCAAGTCTAATCTCAAAGTCCTCATCATAGCTAATCTATTAAAAAAAAAAAAAAAAAAAAAAAAAACAAGCAGCACATTTAATCCCTCTGCTTTTTAAATGCTATGGGTTACATGGCAGCATAATGCAATGACATGTTCTGCAGAGCTTTATTTCTCTGATTGAAATGAAATCATACCAGAATTTTTTTCCCCTTGATCTCCAAAATATTTTTTACAAGGGGTCATTTTTCAGGTATCTGCAGTTACCTATTTTTCCAAAGCTAAAGGATACCACTACTGTCCCACTGGTGTCCATAGTCTAGTTCATACCTTAAATTGCACCAAAACCTGCTGGCTTTTCTGTTATGAGGAGTTTCACTGACATCAAAGAGGTACCATAGTTACTTTTGCCTTAGCATCCTTTTATCTGAAGTAAGAAAAATGAATCTAAGAACAGGAACAGTGATGACTGATCAAAACTGTCCTCTTTATATGTAAGCAAACATTTTTGGACATCATTTTGCCATACTGTCAGCAACGTTCTTAAAATGAAAGAGAGAGGAAGAGAGGGAGTGTAGGCATAGAACACAGGAGCTTTTCTTTGCCATTTCTCATCCATGGTCTGAACTCAAATATTCACTTGCTGCTTTCTTGAATAACAAAATTCTAATTTTGTCTGTTGTGCCTCTTTTTTTTGAGATATGCACAAATATGCATGACTTAAAAATAAGAGAAGTCCTTATCTTTCTATTGGTAGTGAGATGCGGTATAATAGGTAAATGTTGATTAAATGCCAGTTACACCACGCTGGGCAGTGCTTTAATCAATTGTTTTATATACTCCTGAAAGAGATGCATGCTTTGAATTCAAGCTTTTGGGGGAGAAAAAAAACAGGAGTGCTCTAGTCAATAGAATGCAGAGAAATGGCAGAAGTATCATTCAAACATTTTCAAGTTTTTTATGACAAAGTTATGTAGGGCTTACAGAAATAGAACATCAGAAATGCAGGCTTTCAGTGTTCCTGTTCTGCTCCAGTGAGTGGCCATAAACATGACATTTATGAAGTTTTGTGTTTGGCACTCAATCACCCAACATAAAACCTATTAAGTTTATAATTAGAAACATATTCTGTTCCATTCTTCAAATTCCAGCCTGTACTTTGGAAGTCAAGGCGCAAACTTTCTGTCATGCATGCTGACAGCAGAGATGAAGGCTCTATGTCAAATTAGACCCAAATTAACACCTCAAGAACTTCAGATTCTTTAATGTGCCTGCACTAGGCTAAGACTTATTAAACAGCTTAGATGATGATGGTGCGAAGGAATTAATTTCCGTCTTACTCTTTTATCTCTGAGTTGGTTCTCAGAGGCTGAGAACAATTAAAGTAATTTCTGTCACAATAGTCAGTTTATAAGAAGACTGATATATGAAAAGGACATAGGGCATAGAAAAACGTGGTGTTCTTAAATTGCCTTTTCTAACTGCAGCCGAAGTCTGACTTGTAGTAGGTATTCTTTATTCTCCATAAAGAAAATTCTTATGGAGCTGGTGTAAGGATGCTGTGACCAAGCAATCCCTGGGTATTGATGTTATAGGGATTAGGCAAGTGCCATTTGTGTTTCTTTGGTCAAGTATTACCATCTTGTATCCACACGTTCACATATCACATACACATAGAATCATAGAATGGCTTTGGTTGGAAAGGACCCTGAGGATCTCCAGGCCCCAGCCCCCCTGCCACATGCAGGGCCATCAACCTCCAGATCTGGTAATAGACCATACTGCCCAGGGCCCCATTCAGCTTGGTCTAGAACACCTCTGCAGATGGGGCATCCATAACCTCTCTGGGTAGCCAATTGCAGCACCTCACCACTTTCTCTGTGAAGAACTTCCTCTTGACATCTATTCTAAACCTTCCCTATAACCATTCCCCCTTGTCCTGTCACTATCTACCCTTGTAGAAAGTTGATTTCCTCCTTTTCATAATCACTTTTTAAATACTGGAAGGCAGCAGTGAGGTCTCCTCACAGGACCATTGTCCAGTAGAGTCATGGCCAAAATAGTTGCTCAGCAAAAAGACACAGACTCTTGCTTTAGAACAGCATCTATCATAGTGTTTGTTGCTCTGCTTCTTAGCAAATATTTTGAATAAGATTTCAGAAGCAAGCTGTAACAAGGGAACAAAAAAACAGCAAGCTGTTTTTTTAAATTGAGTTTTACAGGAAGAAAGATGGGCCTGTGGCTCTTTGGTGTATCCTTACCGATTTCTTCTGTTTTGAATCAAAATTAAGTTCCCGTGAATGGAGATTTCCTCTGCCATTTATCATTTAGAGAAGCATTTCTCTAGTTGCAACTTAGTGTTGGAGGCTCAGGAAAACAGAAACTTTTTAAATTATAGAACTAATTACCTCCATGCAGCTGATCAAACACTTTGCACTTCTCGCTGTGAGCACAACTCACCACATCTGTTGGCCTCTCCCTGGGTAAGTCTACACTGCAGTTTCTGCTGTGAATGTTATAGAGCAGAGATAGACCACAGGCAGCACTAAACTAACCAGCCTTGGATTTGTTAGCATGTCAGCACAGCTTCTTGGTGGCTTCTTGCTGGGAATCTTCCACAGTTTGGAACCACCAGAGAGTTTGGGGTGCCACAGTTGGGCTTCCACTATCTGTGTTTTGGTTACTTTAGCTGTGCTGAAAGCTGGCTCACAGTGCTCTTAAGGGCAAGTTGGCATGAAGTCAGTTCCAAGCAGGAAGAGAGGCCAAGCAGTCTTTGAGGTAGTTTGTCTGTCTGTGGAAAAGTCTGAGTATTCCTATGTGAAAGGGGAAAGTTGTCTGACAGGTACAGTCATTTCTTGAGTACATTACAATATATATATATTATACATGTGAACGTTACACAGTGTTTTCTTCCCACTCTTAGATCGCCAGGGTTCATAGAGCTGCAGAATACAAACACTACTAATGTACAATGTACTCATCCTTGCCTGTTGCACGGATGGTTTGAATGAATGGTCTTTCGTAGATGCTTTTGGACTGCCTGAATATTCTGTCTATAAAAACAGAGATTTTCAAATGTAGGAGTGGACACTATCATCTGGATGCCTTGGGAAAACCTTCACTGCTTCCTTCTCTATAACTGCTAACTTGTGCTGTGTCCAGCTATAACTATGCACAATAATAGCAGAAGTATGGCATTTGACGTTCCATTGAATGTTTATGTATAATAATAGTGCTAGAAAACCATACGATGCTCCATATTCTCTTTGTGAGCAGAAGTGAAGAAGCAGCTGAGCCTTTTTTGTTAAGAATCACACCATTCTTCACCTACTGTCATCAGCAGTTGTCAGCCAGCTATTTAAAATTCCCTTGTACTGGTCTTGTTTGTAGTACATAACAGCTTGCTTTGTCTGACTAACAAAAACTTCTTTTTATTATTATTTTTTCCTCCACTGAATGAAAGAATAAAGCCAAGCAATTTTTGATTTAACCTCCTGCTGCTGACTTTTCAAATTTTAAAGTGTTAACAAAAGAGGCTGCGTGTTTTCAGCTCTGAAAGCTCTGACGGTACTATGGCACAAATTCATAAAAATGAAACGCAGATGGAGAATGGCAAGTTAGAGATATTTGACTCTCTTTAACTGGTGGCCTCCTGTACGGGAAATTGAACTTTCTCAGAAAAGCAAGCTGTAAAAAAGAGGCTGTTCAGCCAAGTCAGAGTCTGTATCCGTTGTTGATAGATTTAGTTAACCTGCAAGGGAACAACAGTATTGACATATATCACTTTGAAAAATGCCTGCTGAATGAGATATTTTTGTTTCCTGGGTTACATGCTGAAGCCATGTCATTTCTTCTCATTTTTTCCCCACTAACACACTCAGTTCCAGTATTTTATGATTGTGTCCACTTTTGAAACTACTCTGGTGTTATCGATTAGACTTTTTCTTTTTCAGGTGAGCGAAACAAACAGCCTACATGAAACTCTCACCTTTCTTTCCATTTATCTTTAGACTAGAAATGTAATCAAATGAGTCAAATTCTTATCATAAAGAGCCTGGCAAGTAATTTTTAATGGAATGACTTTTGGTTCTATAGATTCCTTAGCTGACACCCCACATGAGAAAGTGTCACCCTCAAAGGAGAAAACTAATGAGATCATTTACATTTGGGTGCTGCCTCAGTGGCTATTTCCTGACAACAAATCGCTGCCTGGTTGCATGTCTTTTGAGTCTCCATACTGGAAATACGGTGAATATTAAGGGAAGGAACCTTAAAGTATTTTACGTCTGTAAAGCTATGGATGCAGCTGCCTGCTGAGGCACTTGTGATGTAGAATTAGATCTGAGATTTTCAGATTCAAATCTGTTAAGATTCAGAGCATGATCAGAAAGTCAGAAAGGGACAGACGATGTCACCAGCACTGTTACTTACAGCTTGTTTGGTGAGAAGGGTCAGGGTCAGCTTGTCAGGAGAGTTTGACGTGAGCAAAGCTTTTACAAGAGATTTGTTCTCTCTTTCTTCCAGTCTTATTTCATCCACTTTTCACCTGCATAGGAAACAGGTCTTCATGGGCAAAACCTGTATTTGTTGCTGTTTGCTGAACCCTTTCGAGTTAGAGTGCAGTGGGCAGAAGCACTTGCGTGGTTCCTGCTGGTGAGGTTCAGTATGCTAGTAAAAGATTATCTTTCAGGGAAAGGTGTTTCTCTTTATTTAGGGAGGGAGCTGGTAGTTGTGATAGCAGCTTGAAGCAGCCTTGCTCCCTGGCCAGCGCCAGAAAGCAGATGTGTGACGAGCCCTTAACAGATGGACATGCCATATGCCATTAAGAGTGCTTATCCAACATTCTCTCACGCTGTGGGTGAATAGGCTCAAAGCATCTTTGGAGGAAAAAAAGGTGTTAGCTCCTTGGGGAGGTAAATAATTCAATGGAAGATTTCCCAAGCACCTCCTCTAGTTTCTTGGTGGTGAACACCTGTGTGCCTTTTCAAGGCTTTGTTTGTCCGAGGTTTTGTCCCCATGTTCCTGGCTGCACGAGGTGTCCTCTCCAACTCACAGTCCTAGGATTACACTGAGGCGCATCCAAATCTGAGCTAAATTACTGATTTTTGTTTTCTATCTCTCTATGAATTTGATCTATTCGAATGGATGGGCTGGGCTTTGGGCTACTTGGTGTTTTAGGTGGAGATGGTGCATAATGGGAGTAGAGAGGAAAGAATGTGGTCAAAATCTTCATAGGTAAAGTTGCCTCAGACCCCAGCCAGCTCATGAAGGTGGTTGTGTTTCTGTCTCAGGTAATTCAGGGCCCCTAATGCAGGAGCATTAGGATGAATGGTTTTGATTTGGCCTCATTTTTGGAGAGTCTGCAGCATAATGCGAGACAATGGCCACAATAAAACCTACATGGATTGAATAATGCAGAATCAATAAGTGAATAGAAGTGTGTTACAAGGGTTGCTATGGCATCTCCTTTATTTAATAAAAGAATAAATAAAGGAATGGAAATCTCCTTAAATGGTCTGAGCACAAATGAGAGCTGTTTCTAACTGTTCTAATATATGCAGTATCATTTTTTTGAAAATTAATTATCTTCCTTAAATAATAACGTTATGTTTTGATCATGGTTGAAATTACTTTAATTTGTCTAGATCTATGCCAATTCCAGTTAAATAGTCACCAAAGCACTTGGGGAACAGGGAAATTATGGATATAGAGATTTGTACAAGTGTTTTGTTCAAATGCTTTCTGCTGCTGCATGCTGGATGTATAAGAAGACAGGCACAAACGCACTCCAAAACACAGTTCTTTAGAGAGTAGGGGATCTAAATTTCCAACTTGAGTCCTCAATTTTATTACTAGCCTTGGCAAAGGAGGAAGAGTGGCAGGATCTCCTCCACATGGCGAAACCAGGCTGAAGGTAGTGCTGGTGTCCACCTGTGAGCTCTAAACTGATTCCCTAGTTAGGGTGCTCCTGAGCTAGAAAACCCACACTCAAATTCCAGATCTCACATGCTTAAAATTGGGTTCTCTAAGGAATTAACAGGATTACACAACGTGGGTGTGGAGAGATGAAAGGACAAGTAAGTTACACACAATGTATTATTAATCCATGGAGTTAAGATCTGGTTTTGCTTGTCAAACGCTGATTTTCTCATTTAGGCTTACTAGTACTTGATAATATCACACACGTTCCAATAGTTGTGCTTGATTTTAAACTTCTGGGGTATTTTGCTGTCAGTTGTAATCTGTATGTGAAAATGTTTGCACTTAATCTCCTCCGTGGATTCATATATCCTGTTTCTCCAACCACCTCTCTTTGGCATCATATCACTTTTCAGCAATAATGTGTTTTAAAATTTAACAAAGCTAAAATATGCCTGGCAGGTTATTAATTTGTTTTCACTCATCCTTTAGGCCGCATTTTTTTTACCCTTTTGCAAGAAGATCCTTACATATCTTTTGACCAAAAATATATAGTAGAGAAGTTTATACAGTAAGAAAGTTTATGGCCACTTTGTTTTGCAAGGGGATTTTACATGTGCCTCAGGTAGGGACAAATAAACAACTGTGTTCACCATAATATCACTCTGTGCAACTTTCTCTTGCCACTAGTTAGGCCCTAATACGCTTAGAAGGTTGCTCTTCTAATTTGAACTGTGTGAGACTTTGGCTGGAGGCTACTTCTGTGTCCCAGTGATAAAAGAAGACATAAAACAAGCTGGTGCCTGATCATTCTCCCTGGCTGTCAGTGAATCATGTTTAATAGCATCTCCATTGCAGTTTTGGCCAATTTGCTTGCAATGGCATTCTTTTCCATGGGCTTACTGCTCAGCAGGCCCTGAAGCAATCTATGAATAACTTCCCAACAGATGCTGTTTATGAATTGAAGCAAATGGCTTCCCTGTTTCTCTTTTTTCTCACTTCAATAATTTTCAGTTACATTACGATGAATATTTATAGTCCTATATCAGTGCATAAAAATGGGAACAAGCAGACCCGTGCATTGTTTCATACGTGAGCGCTGTTCTAATGGGCTTTGGCTCAATGGTTTTAATAATGTTGTGTTGATGGACTGAAAAGAGAATGCAAATTGTAGATCAGTCACTTCCATTCACTGTTTTAGCAGACCAGGCGTTGATGGAAGACTATATTAGGAACATGTATAGTGCATCTTATCTTCTGGAAATAATACACACCCTAATACAAGCCTACAATATCTTTCTGCTCAGCTTTATTCCCAGTGAGTGATCCCAGTCTCACTGCTGAACACAGGATCTTATGCTACCACAGCTGGTACTTACTAGATTTATCAGACTCGGGATAAATATGTCACGTGATTTATGGTAAGATTAATGTTCAGAGGTAGGAGTAGTCAGTGTTACACGTATGTCATTCCTACAAATTAAGATGGAAAAACTGATTTGTGATCAACCATCTTTCTTTAGCAGAGCAGCTCAAAATTCTTGTTCAATATTGAAAAGGCCACTTTACAACACTTTATAGTTCTGTAACAGTTCTTTAATGTTATTTCACCAAGAAAAGTGGTGAGATTTACAACTGTATATGTTTATTGAGGTTTTTTTTCCAAGGGAACAGTTCTCAGCATTGCTTCATTCATCTTCAAATGTCTGATCTACTTTGTCATTTCTATTAAACAGTGAAGGCTAAAGAAATAATGCTTCACTATCGCAGTAATTCCAGGATTAATAAACCCATTAAATTACTGGATGCACTTGTACAAACATACTTTGCAGACACATATACCACATGCTAACTTAAATACAGAACGTGTTAAAATATTTCATCTTCCATTGCTTTGTAATAAATCCATTTATACTATACAAGTAATAGGAAATACGAATGACCACATGCACTATTCACACTACACATCTTTAACACAGCATTTTATTCTCTGGTACAGAAGTTGGAAGCGGGAAACAGTCTGACCCATTTCTTGTAACTTAATGTGATGGCACTCATGTGGTTTAAAAATCTGTCGTTAATAGGGCACACTAAAAAAATACGACTGTTGTGCCTATGAAACTTAGACCATGTGGTTTCATCACTTCGGACTCCCCATAAATGAATGAAAAGCATTTACCGTGTTAACTTATATTGTCAATTGCCATCTCAGGAAAGTAAACTCAGACATGCACTGAGTCCTGAGTTCTAGGCCATTAAGTAGCAAAATAAACTTCTGCTTCTTTAATATTCTGAAGTCTCTTGTAAAAAGCACTGATAGCTGACGCTTGGCATTTCTAATTCACAGGATAGTGTGACATTTTAAAATGTGTAGTTGTTCCATTTCTCATGAAATCAGTACCCCGGCAAGCCGTCAGATGGTCTCATTCAGGTTTCCAGGTTTGGATGTCAGGGTGAGGTCAGGCTCCCTGCACTGGGTGATGGGTTCAGTCTTGCGGCCACTGGCGATGCTGGGCTCCAGCCTTCTCTCTTCAGCTCCTGACCAACTCTCCTTCCTCTCCAGGCTGTGCCATCTCCTACTACTGCTTTATAAGTTACTGGCGCTTCGTTTCTGCTCCTTTTGAACCATGAGAGTGCAATGTGTGTCTCTCTCACATCTTTGTTTTTTCTGGTCTTCTCTATGTGACACCCTACGTACTGTATAGAATCATAAATGAGTCTTCCCTTGAGATTGGATCTAATTAAGAAATGTACAAAGCCCACAGTAACAGAAAGGCCTAATTTGAATGCTTCAGCATCTTTCAAAAATAAAATAAGTCATTAAAATGTTGACCAGGCATTCCCAAAAATGCCTTCTCACCATCAATCATACAAGATGCTTTTTTATTTAATTATTCAATATAACGTATCTTCCTCTATAACTCATTTCCACAGCTCCCTGCTTCTTGGACAGGTTATTGATCTGAAGTGTACAGAGAGGGTCTTTTAAAGGCGGTCTTTTAATAATAATCACCTATGCACATAATCAAGGAGCTGTTTAATGTAAGCACTGGTAGAAATCCGATCAATGTGAGCATTACAGCATTAGGCATTAAATTAATTGTTTCAGCTTACAATTTTGGTAGCTTTGACATCATTTCAATATCTGTTCTTTTCCGAGTTGGACTGTCGTGGAGGAAATGTTATCTTCATACATCACTGTCAGACAAGAAATTTTGCTGGGGAAGGAAGTAAAGTGGAGTAAACAGTTTTCCACTGGAAGCTGGAAACTGAACTAGATCCCAACCCTGGTTTCCAGCTCCCATAACAGTGGTTTAATACCTCTAAAGTCCCCAGAGAAAGAAGCGAAGAAGATCCACCCAAAACATTTGACAGAAAAAGCTGATAACGTTACAGGAGTGTTAGTCAAACGGGCAGTGGGAAGCAGCAATTAGCTGTGCTCGAAACTAAGATTGGGTCTGTATCCGAGATACGTATTTTTGAGTTTCGCGAGACAGATTTTGAATGCTAAAAATATTGCTACCAGTCAAGTTTTCATTTTAAAAAGAAGTATTGTATATTTTTTAACCAAGGAACAGAGATCAGTACTCTACACCCAATATCTGTCCATGTGAACATCAGCTATGAGTGGTAAACAAACACTTTCTCAGGTTAATCATAAAGAATTGATTTTTTTTTTTCAGTACAAACACCCAAAGCAACATCTTGACAGTGAACTGCAGGGGTTGGGCATGAGTGACATTCAGATCTCCCAGCAGGCAGCCTCCTCATTCTCCCCAACGACCACCCCTGCTGCCTGCAAGCACCCCTCAGCAATGGGAAGAATGGGGCCCACACAGATGCAAGGGAGAAGGGTGCTCTTCCCAGGAGAGGATACCTTTATAAATGCACATTTATTCCTTCAAAGGGGTTTAATGGTTTGCGTGCAGTTGTGAACAGCTTTAAAGCTTTAGTGTTTCTAATGAGTTGTTTATTACTGTGGACCTTCAATTTGCCACACACTGAGCAGGCTATAAATATTGTTCCTCTGTAAATTATTGATAAAATCAACCTCTTTTATCACTTTCTTGCCTGATGTAAACTATTTTGAGCTTTATGTCCTAGAGATGCTTTTAACCACCTCTGCTACCCTTGCACATACAAACCAAATATTTGCTTTTATGCTACTGTGGAAATGATTTTGCTGTGGCTACAGTAAATTTCCTCTTTTTTTTTACAGTGGGTACCAATAACCAATACCAAAGTAGCTTTGTTATTGCCTAACAAAGGCTAGCATGCTTTAGCTTTAAAAATCATATCTGCCCTATTGTTCTTTTCGTCTCAGGCTTGTTTTCTTCTGTAGTTAATTATTTTCTAATAGACAAAATAAACCCCATTAGTACTAGCAAGAGGAAGTCAGATTAAGGGCTCACAAAAGCTTGCATCTCAATGTTAACATTATTGTGTGAGCAGGAATTTATCAATTTGGAATTAAAAATTAATCACCAAAAGTGTTTTAGGAGCATGATTCACACTCAAACCAAAATACCAGAGTGTTTATTTTATTCCATAGAGAAGACAGATGTCTTTATCTTAACTCTGTGGGAATTACACTGGATAATAGAAAGGAGTGTGACTTTAACAGAGCTAAATTTGAACCATCACAAGTGATCATTTCATCTCTCTTTATTTCTTTCTTCTTTTTGCCTTCCTCAGTGTGACATGGCTCAGACAAAAATAGCAGGATAATGTCACAGATGTTCTTTTACACCAATCACCAGCTATTGCTTATCCAAATGATGTTTTAATACAAACACACATCTACTCATTCTGTTTTACCGCTGTCAAATTTTGTTTCAAATTTAATAAATGGAGAAGCGTGAGAAGATCTGTCATTGACAGTTTGCTTCCTTCGCTGGGCTCCGTGGCAAGCCAGAGGATGTCAGTCACATCTGCACTTTTAGAATATCTAGTTCTGCACCTTTTTCACCCGGCCTGGTGCTCCGTGAGCTGCTAGGTCTGGCACAAACTGGCTGAGGCTGTGCATGGATCTGGAAAGCTGCAGCAAGCTCGGAGCTGCGCCAGCAATCAGCACCCATTGCCACCTCCTGGCACTGCAGGCACCTCCCTGGCCTCTTGAAGGCCTATGAGAGCTCTCACTCTTCCAACCATGGATTGTCTCTGAGAACCTTAACTATGGCTGCATTTATCCTAGGTCTTTTTTGAAGTTTGATATCATATCACAGCACCCCTGACTGACACACTACTCTGGTTACTGTCCCAGCTGTGCTCTGGTAAAGCCCATGTGTTAGACTGATTGCCAAAACTGGATCAATGGGAGCCTGCGGCTTCTGAGATGTCTGAGCCACCAGAGAAAGTGAATTTCTTGTCGGAGGGAGGCATTTCAAGCATATTTTTGTACAGAGGGATTTGGATGGAAGGTTGGCTAGAAATGAGCAGGGATCCTGCTGAATTGGGTAGTTTGTGTTTTTGGGAACCAGCCTGAGAGAAATCCCAGGGAAGAAACTGTCTTTGTGTAATAACGGCAGAGGCCATAAAACACCATGAAATAAATAAACTTCATAAACATGAAGTGAAAAAAAAATACTCTCTCAATCACAGTTTTTATGTGATTTATGTCTTTAATTTATTTAAATCAGTGACCCTTTGAATGCAGACACAAAATTAGAAGCTCAGCAAAAAATTCAATTGCCATAAGGAAATACTGAGCTATTATTTGCTCTCCTCCTGTGGCTGACTCTCCGTGTTGCATGAATTTATCTCAGAATGAAGCACAATGAGGACTCATCTAGCCAGAGTATTATTGATCTGTGATTTGAGCACCAGGCTCAACACACTGTAGACACAGATGTGAAAGAGACAGTTGTCTCCCCCACGCCCCCAGCCTTTTCAGAGAGTATTTGGTTTCAGACACATAAATCTGTAAGCATTTCATAGCAATTTTGTGACCAAATATATTCTCCATATTACTTAGGAGATTTTTCAGTAAACCAAGAATGAGTCAGTGTCCTTGTATTAATCAGATGGTCATGGTTTCAAAGCTGTTGATATCCGTGTCACATGGCCCAAAGGGGTCCACAAACAACAAGCCTGCTCTGCAAGGAACTGAAACGAAGAGGGTTTTTTTTCTGGTGGTTTTTTTTTCCCCATTGGTTACAGTGGGATTTGGTTCAAGCTCAATAAATTCCACAACAAGCACCGGATCTTCAGCTGGTGTAAATTTCACACGTTGCTACAAAAGCAGCCGCTGCCTTTCACGGTGGGAATTTTCCTGGTATCTTGGGTATACACATTTCACAAGTGATGAAGTCAAAGTGTCCACCTCTATAACTTTGAAAAAGATGCTTTGCTTATTTCCATGCTTTGCTATGTCCTCACTCAGAGAAGCAGCTTTCTCCTCCTTTTTACTGTCCTTGTCATTGACTAGCAAAATTATTATTTGTGCAGACATTTTCCAGAAATACGTAACCAAATTGTGCCCGCAGCACAATGAGAAAAACATGTTCCATGTGTCAGATGAGGCAAAAAATGCACAGCATGAGATGTACTTGATTTTCTTTTAGGAAATTATAGTATTTTTAACAATCTGGCCCTCCCTGCCAAAATAATCCAACCCTCTTTCAATGTGAACCAGGAAAGCTACACCAATATATCAGTCTTTAATTATAGAAGACTGTGTTTGAGAACAGAAAAAAAGGGAAAATTTAATTCTCTCCAAGACACTGTTTTCTTCTGCAGTCTCTGGGAATTAAATCAACCTGCTTGGCTCCAAAGTGTCCACTTACTCAGAAGACAGGTGGTGCAGGAAGAGCTTCATGGGGTACAGTTTACTTGTGGGAGTATGGTGCAAATGAAACTCTTCCGCCAATGACTGCCTTAACAGAGAGCCAGCTCACCTTCACAGATTTGGAGTGGTGCAAGCACTCATCAGAAAAACTCTTCTACCTCATATAGAATGGTGTTTGTTCAACTCATTAGCATATTTATTCCTTAGGAAGATATCTTCAGGATTAGACTCTTTGAAGGGCAGCAAAGACAAGTTGTGCTTTGTAAAGACCATGACATTGTATGTAAAAAATCCTTTCTGAAATTTGGCCATTTAAATTATTTTGTAAGTGAGTTTCTTTATTTGTTTTTAGTCTTTATTGCCTCAGAAACTTTTCTGCATTTTCCTTCTGAAGATGCAACATTCCCAGGCTTTCTGACTGCCTGATCCTGCTCTACTGCCTGCTGCCATGCTGCTGTGTGACAGCTCCTTCAGAGCTTTGATAGTGATGGACAACAAGCACAGCGCCCAGTTGTTTCTCTAGGAGTGTTTCAACCACATTTAGATGCGGATTTGATCTGTGTTAGGCATGGGCACTCACTACATCTGTGTTTCATTGACAGAATCTCCCCCCGACTTGTGCCAGGTTTTTCTGGGCCCTGAGAAAACAGATAATGCCAAAATGACAACCAGAGCAGCATATTATGAGAGAGAGGGACTCATGGTCTACTACTCATGGCAAAATCAAGCCTTTCTAAAGCAAGTATGAGTCGGTACAATGACTTTATACTAGGTCAACTCTTTACATTTTGCAGCTGTGACTTAATACTAGAACTTTAGAAGCTACATCTACAACATCATTATCAAACCACGACTCCAAGAGGAGTCTATGATCCTTTCCCGGTGTCATCTCCATTGATCTCAAAAGGAAACGCCCTCTTGCCATACTCCGTGGATTATGGAGCCCTCTAATGTCAGGAAGCTGCACTGGGTGAAATGTGTCAGCTCCACTGAAACATAGGGTAGTTTACTTTATGAATGAAGGACATGCGTTATGTGTGCCAGCCCTATATGCACACTTTCAAATTGTACTCCTGCTTACACTCTGAAAACCACTGATTCCAGTGGTACATAATCAAGATAGTGCTCAGCACTGTATCTTTAGGAAACTCATATTTTTCTTATTGTAGATGTTCTTGCTGCAGCACTGACACACATTGTTCCATCAACTTCTGATTACCAAATGAGGTAAATAAGCGCTCTTCGTTGCATTACAGTTTTCTTCAGAACAGATACAAAGCAGATTTCTGGAAAAGGACAGTGAGTTAAAGTGAAAAATGAAATCCTGCCATTAAAGCTGCACAAAATATGTGGTTTCCAAAGAAACCAACAATACAGAAAGAGAGCCATGTCACCGAGCTTCAAACATTGCCCACTTGCTAAAAGACAAAGTAAGCTATGCTAACAGTAAAGAGCTTAGCATGTAGCAATGAAGAAATCTGTATTAACTGGCATAAAAAGCCGCTCTAATTTTCCACGACCCTACATAAGCCTAGTAATACTCATTAGCGTCTAAATAAATTTGTTAAACCTTCTCAGCATTGAGAACATATGACTTCTTTTAATTTGGATTTGTTTGCAGCTAAAGCTTTCGTATGCTGTAACTTTCATGGGAGTGACAATAACCTATATTTGAGGATTAAGGACACACATAGATTCCACATCAAATCAAAATCACTGATAGTGTAATCTACCACCTTTCTCAAAGCAATCAAATGGACAAATCTCTGCCCCTTAGGTAAACAAGCTTGCCTGTGACAGCTGCATCCTGGATTCCATAATTAAGTGAAAAATTAGATGAACCCAAGTGAAGTTGTGAGTTGATGCAGCTCGATTGTAACAACAAGGCCGTTAATAGTTATTAATGATAACTGGGATAAACTGTCAGATATCAGCCATGTGTAACTAGGTAGACATGAACGGATGATTAATAAATGTGTCCTAAAGAAAAGGAATCCTTGGCTGAGACTTTGATGAACTTGCAAGCTGGGAGAATAGATACAACTAAATGCAGAAACAGGTCATTTGTTTTGGATTTACTCATTTAATTTTGGAAATACTCTATTTTAACACAGACCCCAGCATCACACAGTGCAATGCCATAGAAACAGCAAAGTTACCGATTTTAGAAGTAACTAACAATGAAATGACCCTCTTGGCTCAGAAGCTTTTATTCACCCCTGACTAATTTCATTACTCTGCTCAAGCTGACATACTGATTAAAAGAAAGTCATTCCATTTATTGTTCCTTTTAATCATTAGGTAAACATAATAGGCAGCGCTGGGTACATTTGGTAAATACGGAGTAGATCAGTTATTGCTCCTCAGGTGCTGATAGCACTATCAGACTGGATTATCTCCCCTGTTATCAGCACCCCATTCTGCCATATAGCAACTTCTTGAAATTGCAACGTTGTAAACAGGGGGCCTTTGGGTGTTTGCTTTCTCTTTTTCAAATATACATAACTGCTCACTAATACCAGGATGGTTAAATTATCCATACAGCTAAATGACTTTGAATTAGATTTCTTCCTACACCAATGCCCCGAATGCCACTGATATCTGTAGAACTGAGGCGCCAAATATTTTTTTTCCTGTTGGAGTCATATTCTGCACCCATTTCCAGCCTAAGGTGAGTCTAACTGCTTGCAGAGCACACTCTCCTTTGGGTGAAGGGCTGGCCCAGTCTGCCTACACAGCCGCTCATCTGGTGGCTGCCAAAGACTCCTCTCCTGAGTCACTGCTGTCACCCCTTCTGAAGCTTGACCTGTTCAAATAACCTGCATGACACTGTTTTCAAGGCTGGTGAAGGCACTGCCACAGCAGGGTGGGTCTTGCAGAGCACTGATACAGACCTAGTTGTTCTCAAGCCGTGGGAGGTTTACTATTGGTTTACATGAGAGTGGAATTAGAGAACACCTCTCCAAAGTTCTTCTTTGCAAAAAATTGCAGAACATATTTTAAACAGTAGGAATGACGTAGTGTGGATAAGCAAAGCCTAGCCGGAGCATGATGGGCCTCCTTCCTTTTACCCCTCTTTTGGCCGTGCAGCACCACTCCTTTTCTTGCCTTTGCCCTATCAGTAACTGAACCTGCAAACTCAGGGACAGCAGTGCACAGAGATAGAAAGGTGTTATAGCAAGGCAGCAGTTTTCCGTGGGTGCCCATCCTTTCCCTCAGATCTACAGAAATACAGAGCCATGCTATGGTGCCTTACAGGGTGACACACAGAAAGGTGTATGTCTAATTCCTGGTTAAATCCACTAACAAGGCTGTCCTGTCACTCTGCAAGAAACAGCCTCCAAATGTCCTTCAGGTAGGAGTCTCAAAAAGCTCCAAATTTACAATTATTGTTTTTTTCAGTCAGCTCCTGTCATATTTGTTATTACAATTACTATTATTGGCATTTTGGCCATAGCTGCTCACTCATTTTTCACAGAGCAAGGGTAAAACTGGAACCCAATTAATTTTTCCAGCTGTAGTCTCACAACTCTGAAAACAAAAGAATCCAGAAGTTGTCACCAGCCTGCCCATTATTTTGTTTGCTGCACAGCTCCTTCCCTCCTCAGCAGTTGCATCAAGATAAGCTTATATCTGATGCCTTGTTGTCATTTCTCTTTGTTTCCTCTTTGCGAGACGCTGATGGCTCATTGCAGATCGGAGAAGGCTCCCGGCATGGCAGCTGTCTGGACAAGCTGCAGGAACAGGTTAGCGGGAATAAAACCTCCCTGAGACACAGGCTTAATACTGTTTGCATGGCTTTCACTCTTTGGCTTGCAATCACTCTGACATCAAAGAAGTGTTTTACGAGATCATACATTCAGAGCGTTGTAGAGAAAAGTATTTGTTCCCTTCAGCTACTCCCAGGAACAGCCTGACAACAGTTGGTACAGGGGAGGCATTTTACCCTTCTGAGTCCCTTAAAGCAGCAACACCTTGCAAGACTGGAGGACAATTATAGGTGCCACAATGTTTTCTTACTATCATCCTCCCTGGCTTGTCTATTCCAGTTTAATACTCATGTCCTCACCACTGTGATTTTCCATGGGCATAATTAATATTTTGCCTTCTGAATGCAGCAAGAGGCATTTGTTGGTCTGTTGAGAGGCTGAGCCACAATGCACTGCTTCTCACTCGCTAACATTTTAATGTTCCCAGGGAACACTGATCTATTTGTTACAGTTTTGTTCAAATAACACATCAGTCAAAAGCAATATGAGTCTTTACACATGAATCTTTCCAATGTCCTTGTTTTAGGCGTGGATTTTCTTCAGTAGCTTTTTATTTACTTATTGGTGTATTATCAAGGACATTGCAGATGGAGAAGAATAAAGTCAAGCAGGCAAACCTGCAGGCTGCTGAGAGGCTCTCGTCCTAATAGCAACGTACAGTGAGATGCAGAATCTGTCTGAGGATAAAAGTCTGGCCATGAGCAGTGACCAAACTCGCAGTTTCCAGAAAATCAGCATTTCCTCCAGTGGCTCTCTTGTAAGAGCAGAGGTTCAGTTTTCTTTTTGTCTGAGTCTTGTTTCCAATTAATTCTTTATCAACTCTTTCAACCTTACTAAGAACTTCATCCACTTTTTCTCTCCCCCTAAAGAATGATATTTCCTTAAGATTGACCGTGAAGTCTACAGAAATATCCTGATTTAGGATATTTCCTATATATATAAAACTTCTGTTGAATAGCTTTTCTTCTTTTCTTTTTTTTTTCTGTAAAGAAGACAGTAAGATCATGGCAGTGCTTTTATATCAGTGCTGACAAAATGTAGCCTTCAGGCCCGTATCTGAGTCTCCTTTTGCTTGATTTATTACAGATTTTTCTCTTATCAGGTGAATAGTTTCATCATTTGATTTCATTGTTGGTTTCTTTCCAGGTGCCAAAAGTAGTGAGTATTTAAATATATATCTGAAGTGCAGCAGGAAATTGAAAATTGATTCTCTACAGCATTTATGTGAGCTGTGGTTCAAGTTCTTGCTTCAGGTTAGCCAGAGCAGAGCTAAAACAGTCTCAGTGGAATGCCAGCTAGGCAGACAGTCTGCACTTGTTTTGGTGGCATCTTTGAAGAGAAATTCAGAAACTGCATTTTTTTTAAAGAAGTTTCTTGTTTACTGTTGGCACTTCTAAATAAGCATGGAAGGTGAAAAGAGACCTAGAAGGATTCTGAATTACTTGTGTAATGTGCAGGTGCCTTTCGGTGGAAACAGAGGTGGTAAGTTGGCAAATATGATTGATGATCAGATTACAACTCCTAATGGTTTTCTTTACTTGTGTTGTGGAGTTACTACAGGTTCTGACACAGGTCAGAATTCTTGTGTTAGGTTTCATACACATGGACATAAAGCAAGCGTCTTCTGCCCAAAGCATTCACCCACAGACTGCAACAGGGACCAGGCTGGAGAGGACAAAAAGCCAAGAGGGCACAAGGTGGCAGTCCATTAGTGAAGCCTGAACATCCACCAGACAGACAGACAGCCATATGGCTGCTGCCACAAGCATCCATCCACCGCTAGCCCATGTTGGAGTCTTGTGGCTCAATCTCTGCCATGAAAGTGAATTTACTCTCCTTCAGCTTTCCAAACAGTTCCCCAGGCTACTAAGTACAGCTGCAGCACACGAGTGCGCTCCAAGAAGCTAAGTGCCTACAATGAAAGTAAGTGGCAAGACATAAAGTCATATTTACACTGATGTTTCCATCAATTTGATATACTAACAGCAGTGTACTTACTCAAAATGGTAACCTTTGTCACTCTGAGTCTTATATCAGTGAGTGGTTGGAACAACACTTGGGTGTCACATGCTTTAGTGACGATATTCACAGCAAAACCAGTGAAATTGGTCTTGAATGAAACACTTGCAAGAACATAATTGTGAGTTAGATCATTCTCTGCCTCAGTTTGAGTTCTCTAGAGCAGCACCTCCAGCGGTGACCCATAAAATGCTGCTTGGACTCAGGGAACTGTGAGATGTGAGACAGCTCTAACCACCTTTATGCTCTGGCAGGAAAGAGAGTACTGTAATGATTCACTATTACAGGCCCATTCAATAGAGATTGATTTGGGTCCTGTTCCTTTTTGTTTAAAATATATTTCCACACAAATGAGTTTGGTATGTTCCAACTTCCTAGATAATAACTCCACCAAAATTTTGTAATAAATAATTTTAAATTGCCCTCAAAAATCTACTGGAATTAGAAACAAATCAGCAGATTCTCTGTTCAGCAGGAGCAATAAATCCTTTGACTATCACAGCGTACAGTGTTTACATTTGCCTAGGGGCTCTAAAACATTATGAGATGAAATGATTTTCCTGTTCCTTGGTGTCTGGCTGCCATAGAATTTAAGTGTTTCATGAATTTAATTGTGAAGAGAACGGTTTAACATTTTTCAGCCCCCTGTGGAAAGTGGAAGGAGGAGCCAAATGGATATTATGCTGCCTGGGAAATGATTCATATTTAGAATCTTGCTATGGCGACTCTATCAGCTGAGATGCAGAAGGCCAGCAAATGACCCCAAGTCCATTAAAGCAACGTAAACTGTCAGAAGGCAGTTTTGATACTGTAAGTAGGGTCTGGCTTTCTACTCATGGTGAAACTTCATTCCAGGTTGCATAAATATCTTTATTTATGCAACATTAAGCTAATTTTCAGCATTTTCCTGAAAGTCTATTAGTTGCTTTCAGGCTCTCTGAAAGGTATCATACTTCATGGTGTGAGAATTCATCTGTCATACTTTGGAGAGAGAGTTCATGCCTCTAGCAGCCGAAAGCTTGTAAAAAAAGGGGCTGCAGTCTTTTGCTGGAGTACAGATAGAAGAAACAAAAACTACCACTGTTGCTTAGATGTAAAATGATTTTTTTTTTTCACTGGAAAAGATTTTTCTGATTTACTCTCATTACTGGAACCAAGGGAAACATATAACCTAAGTCTCCCATACCATTTTTTGTACAATGAAGAAAATGAGGGAGAATCACTGCAAACACTGGGGGAAAAAAAGCAGACCTGCTAGGTAAGCTTCCTTTAAACACATATCTGTTTAGATTTTCATTTTCCAATCTCTGTTTTCTTACCTTGACCCTCTTTATTCATGTTCATGTTTTACAAGCAATATGGAAAGATTTCTGTGCCATTATGTATGCTCACTTGTTCTGACTTCTCTACTTGCCGCACAGAATTCAGTGTGACATGAACAACAATTTGATGTACAGAGCCTACAATGCCAACAGAATGTAGTATTTTATTCAGAAGCAAATGACAACAAAATCTTTGAAAACCCGAGAAGAAGGTGAGGTAGTAAAAGGGATGTGTGGGAGAAGAGCAATATAAAAACGGATCAAAGCAGATAAATTTCAGCTAGCAAGTGATAACATACTCCTCATTTTCCTAGAGTTAAATTTGTAGCTTCCGTTATATTTTAGTGACGGATCCCGCATAGCAAACTTAACCAGAATTGTCCCTTATAAATTTGTTTCCAAACAAACAAACAAATAAACAAAAAATAGAATTAAATATCATCTTATATATTTTACAATTGTGCTTGGGAGTGAAGCAAAATCAGCTGTCAGATGAAGAGTGCTATTGACAGTTTCAGTGAAGAACAGAATCAGTGGAGTATAATGTTAATAATTCCTTATTTGCTATGATAATTCAATCCCAGCATTCTGCACTGTGACATGCATGGCTTGCTTTGTTCATGATGTTACACACATTAATTCTTTGGGCATAGTTGTCTTCCTTCACCACCACCCCCATACATGCTTCTTAGTATATGCATGCACTGAAAACGAGTGCTTCAAAGCTTCCTGATCAGCCCCACACCTCTCCACGTGCATACCAAATGACATGGAGACAAATGAATTTGCTTCCAGGGACACAATTGCATGAAGCGTTTCTTTGGTTCATTAAAACAACTGCCTGGATACCCGCTCAATAAATGTTCTTTATCACTGAAAATTAGCAGTGATGTGAATGTGTCTCTTGAACTTCATTACTACAGTCGGGGTTACGAATGGCACAGGCTGAGTGTTGGGAATTGGAAGAAATAAAACAGTAAATCTGAAAACAGAACAGACTGGAGGCTGGAGCACTCCTGCATCTCTCTTAGGGTGGAACTGCGCATTAGCAGATGGCAGCCTAAAAACAATATGTGCTGAGAGAGCTTGAGATGTATGGCAAGATTTTCAACACCTACGCAAACGTTCAAAAGAGTATTGTCTGTCAGGGGTGGTGGAACAATTTACAAGTTGCTTTTGTGTGGATTTCTGAAGCTATTATCTACATAGGATCAGCTAGGAAATGTTGGAGGCAAATTCAAGGCAAATTTTTTGCAGAATGGAATACGATAACTAGTCACAATATTAATCCATATGTTTTGATGTGAGTATTGTAAAACTCACACAAAGCAGCCCAGGCCCTTCCTATTGGCAGATCATGTAGCTAGGTTGTTTGTGCGAGGCAGCAGAAAATTGCAACTGAAGAGCAAATCGTGATCTTGCCATCTGCCTGGAAGGAATTATTATATAGGGTTGGCTGTCAATCAACCAACCTGTTTTGAAGCAAAAGCAGAACGGTATATGATTTTTTCCATCTTCATTTCATGCGCTAACTTCTTCTCCGGCAGCTCTTCTTCTCCAGCAGCAGTTCAGCACACGGGGCTCTGGCCGCAGCTCTCTGCCCAGCCCTGCAAACGAGTAGATGAGCTGTGGAAGGGAGTGCCTGGAGCATTTTTCTTAAATAATGGCAAAGCCAGTGGCAGTGACAGGGAGTTAAATCTTAAGGTATTGTGTTCTTCCAAGCGATGGCATCAGGGATCCGTTGGCTCCTGTATATCACATAGTCGTGTTGATTCTCACTTTCCTTTTCTTGTTCCACTGGAAGAATTTTCCCCAACTTCTTGTTTTCACCTCTTTAAGGGAGACTTTTGTGTTACTTTCCAAGGCTGGCTTTTTTTCTTCTCACTTTTACCATTTCTTTATCTTTCTCTCTCCCCTCCACCCTCCCCGCCTGCTTTATAATTTCAAGGATTTTACTACAAACTCCAGGCTACTGTATCTCCCACTAGTTTACTTAATTACAATCAGAATTGCCTTATGGAACACCTCCAATCCATGGTGCTTCAAGCATGCTAAAACAGGGGTGTGGAAGACACACCTGCAAAGCCCAGCACATTTTTTTTTTTTTAAGAAATAAAGTGAAACATATTTTAAGATCACATTGTGAATCCATTATAAGAGCTGGCTGGCGGGGCGCAGGCAGCAAAGGACCCTCTCAAATTGCGAACTGTTTTCCACCATGGGTTTACTTTGTGGTGAAGTGGAAGAAATACACAAGTTTGCAAACTGACTCTTTGGTTAAATGCCCTGGTGCAGCACAAGAGCTGATACTCCCTCGGCAGCTGGGACCAGCACAGAGTAAATTGACTTTTAAGTGCTATATTCAGAGTAGCACCTGCAGTTATGAAGCTTGGAAGTGATAGGCTGAAGAGCAGAACTGGCTCTTTGGATTTGGCTTTTGCATATGTACCAAGCACAGCTCTGTTTGTGAAATAAGCTCTTTCTGAGGACAGGTGCTGAGTTGGGCAAAGATGAGCATTCCGTGTACACCGGAGCACATGGGGATGGGACCTGGAACCATCTCAGAGCAGAAAAGGGCACTGAGCTCATAGATAGACCGGCTTCATTTGGTGTTCCTATCACACAGCACAACCACCCTGGCACACTTCCCAAATCACTCTGATCCCATGTTATCACAGGGATTTATTCTATCTGAAGAAATTTTGTGTGGAGCTGTTAGAGCACCTGGACCCTGTGCCAGGCTGTGGTCCGTTAGCAGCTGAGGTGTCTGGGCTTACAAAGCTCCCCTGCCTCAGCTGGGGTGCAGCTGTAGGGAGTGAGGGCTGAGGTAAGGAAATGCACTCATAAATCTACAGAAAGAGATTTCTGAGTTAGGGTGAGTCAGAAACAACACCTAAGCCTGCTTGAGAGTTCAGAACTCTGTATTTTAAGGTTGGTGCTTAGGATCTAGGTTTTGGGGGCTGCATGAATAAGTTTTGGGTACTGTTGAAGACGTATGCT